>JAKSZP010015931.1:0-157879 GCA_022478985.1 Massospora cicadina | reverse complement strand
TAAAATAATATTTTTAAAATTTATAAACCTTCTCAGGCATGCACACAACAACTCACCAAAGTTTCATCACAATTGGATGAATGGTATAGGAATGCAATTGGGACATACATACATACATACATACATACATACATACATACATACATACATACATACATACATACAGACAGACAGACAGACATTTTTAACCAACTTTGAAAAAGAAGGAGGTTATCAATTTAACCTGTATGTTTTTTAAAGATGTTTGTTTGCACATAAACTCTGAAAATACTGGACCAATTTGGATGATCATCTTTTCCATAAATTGAGGATACTCCAACCTAGGTCCCATTTTTCTTTTGTAAGTATTGGGCAAGTATATGCCCATTAATTTAGTAAAAATCAAAATGGGCTTGGAAGCGATGGGTACTTGTGGGACTAATACAACACTGGATAAACTTTTTTCTGGCATCAGTGAAGCAATAGCTTTGTTGCACATTTGATATGTCCTATGGCTGGGGGTATGTTCAAAATTCAGTCAGTATGAGCTCATAGCGGGACAAGCTTAAATCATTATAAATTGCTATTGTTTTTGCATGTTGACCAATAAACTCAACCAAATTTGATAAAATGAATTATTTAGATGGCGACCAATAAATTTACATAAATTGATTAATAAAAGCAACCAAATCTAATAAAATGAATTACTGTAAATGGCAATCAGTAAATCAGCATACATTGACCAATAATTTCACCTAAATTTAATAAAATGAAGTATTGTAGATGGTGATCAGTAAATTTAGTATAACTTAGCCAAAAAATTATTTAAATTTAATAAAATGAACTATTAGTATATTTTTATAAGATACTATATATAATAGATATACAATAAGTTTTAATTTATAGAGAAAAAGTAAGGGCAAAAACAATATATATAGAGATAGCAATACTTAATATAATTAGAAAAAAGAGCCACTTTTAAAAATGCACTAATTTTTTGAGGGGAAAAGAGCTGGGGGTAAAGTTTTTTTGGGAAAAAAAGAACCTTCTCAAAAAAAAGAAAAAAAACCTTTTAAAAAAAGCTCTAAAAAGTATGAAATAATTGAGAATTTAAGCCTACTCAATAAAACCCTTTTTTGACATTGGTGCCATATTTTAACTGATTTATAATAGGTATTTATAATTTATATAATCAGTACTATATATCCTAAGTTGCTTATAGTTTACACTTGGACACAATACAGATATAAGAAATACTTTGTATTTGTGAGAAAAATTATATAATTCAGTTTAAAAGATGGTGCCAACTTCAAAAGGGGTTTTATTGCTTAGGCTTAAATTCTCAATTATTTCATACTTTTTAGAGCTTTTTTTAAAGGAGGTTCTTTTTTTCCCAAAAAAATTTTATATATAGATTATCAGGGTTGGTCCCCAATACTTTGGATCAGGCTTACCCCAAGTTAATGGGGAGCCCTATCTGACATCCACCTGAAGGTGGGTTGCAACCCTTAGTTGGGGCTTCCTCCAATTAAGGGAGAATCTCAACAAACATATATACTTATTTAAAAAAAATGAACAAGAAATTATTATAAATCAATCCAACCAACAAAGAATTAACTCAGAAAAAATTGTTAATAAACAATTTGGGGAATCTTCATCCATCAGGAGAGGCACTTTGACCAATTGAACCAATAAATGCAAATTTTATTTATCATCATATTATAGCTTGAATAAGTCTTCACTAAAGTGATTGACTGTAGTTAAATTTTCCTGATTTAGTAACATAATAAATCGACCAGGCCAAAAGCCCCATTTCTTTAGCCAGTTGCAAAGTTCCATCATAGTTTTCCAAATAGCTGGTGCATTTTAACACCGCAGTTGTAGTGCTCATCCAACCATCATGTGTACCCACAGAACCAATTTGGGCCTATCTTGACTTTACCCAGCGTCGATCCAGGGTGTGCTTTAGGTCAGGCAGGGCTGCCAACTGAGTCCCCTTGGTCTCATCACACCCAGCTTTGTCTTTATAATCTGTCACTTCTATGATGACATTTAACCATGGCAAATAATTTAGGTAAACCCTATTTTACTCTTTTCTATAAAATCTATCTGCATGATTAATATCCCTTAGCAACTTGATGACAAATTACTAAAATACAAGTATACAAGATTGATTAAATAATGGGCTTTATATAGAAACAATCATTTACCAAGTATACCAATATGTACTAATAGTTTCCATATACATTTAGTAAAGATTTTTTTCTAAGGATATCAATTAGTATAGAAAAGCATGCTTGTTCTATACAATTAAATTAGTAAAATTTCTTAATTAAGTATTGCTATTATTTAATGTTATAACTAGTGAAATTTAATAAAGCAGGTTAACTTTAGGATCATACTACTCCATAAGGGAGAGGGGAACACAATATTAGGGAGTGAAAGCTAGTTAAAAATCTTTTATATAATAACTTAGTAGTCTGAGACCATATAGTTGTCTTCAATTGGCACTTTGCTAAAACGTGGATAAATACTAAATTGTTTTTATATATTTTGGCTTTCCTAGTTGCAAATTTAAAGTCAAAGAATTGTAAAGCTTGAGATAAATACTCCACAAGTTTTTATCTACACTAAAAGGTAAGAGATGAGTTAATGGAATGTTTAAACCAATTATGCCAAACATATCTTTTTTAAAATCAATGGTGGCTTTCTTTGATTAAACATAATATGATGCAATATCCATTTATCTTATGAGATATTTTTAATTTGATCAAAAGATATGCTAACCCTAGATGCTTTTATATTTTGTATACGTCATTGTAGATTAGCAATATTAGCAATCATTATAAATAAAATGATTAGTTGTATCATACTAATCTATAGAATGGCAATCTATAAACTATGATCAGCATTATCTATAAGCTTCCCAAACTAATCTAGAGCCTATAATCAAGGCTTAATTAATTTCTATGATATTTAGATACTAGCCATATTGATCTGGATTGTAAATTTACTCTAAGTCAATTTAAATAGCTTTTTAAAACTATTATGAAGTGGGTTCCATCTTAGCTTACTTTTGTACTTTAGCCATCTAAACTAAAAATTTTGTATTGCTACCAACAGTGCCAGAAAGACAGTAGAGAAAGTTTAGATTGTTTTGCCAGTCAGGATGCAAAAGCACCCAAAAGGCAAGCCAGAATACCGGAGGCATTACTGCTCAAATGACATTGACTTGTGCAGGGAGGCATGTGATGATTGAACACTGGTGGATTGCAAATTTAAGAAGGAACCTGGCAAGGAATCAGGCTGTTGCAACTCCAGACCCCGTGGGCCTTATTGCAAGGAGTTGTGCAATTAGGTTTATTAGTTTGGAACCCTCCATAGGGGAGTTTGTAACAAAAATGGATTTGAGGGGAATTATCCTCACTTGAAGTGGAGACAGATAGCCCACAGTATTCTGGTCTCCTGCTGGTAATGGCCTCAACAATAAAGTTGAATTCTCAGAAATTTCTTACACTATATGCCCAGTTGACTATAATAGGAGCTAAGTTGCTATCATGACTGGTATTGCCCAGCCAATGTAGGGCCTGGGGGCCACATTGTTAGTGCCATAGGGAGTTTGGCAAGGAAAAGTTAAAATAAATTTAAAATATTGAGAACTAGGGGTGATTTTTTATAAATGGTAAATTAAGAAAATTAGCCATCAATTTCCTCAGTATTTTATGACTGCTTAAATAGACAATCTATTTGTGGAAAATTTAGTAAAGCACAGGATCAGAGTCCTCAAGATTTGTCCTAACCCAGCGAACTTTAAAGGGGGGAAAACAAATTCAATCTGAACTGACTTCAAAGGAATTAGCGGTGGGCCAAGTCGCTGTCAGTTTGACCTTGGATGCCAACTTGGAGTTTCACTATGTTTCTAACAGTTAACATGAAGGTATCTTGCCTGATAGGCAATGGGAATCTCACAAGGCCACCCCATTTAGGGCAGTCCCAAAAGGTCATAAATGGGCTCAGGATACCTAACCCACCTACACCCAGTCACTTTGGCACCTGTTTGGCAAAAAGATGCATTGAATGACAATCCTGATTTTTGAGAGGAGGGTTTCAAGATATTGGTAACTTTTGATGATAATCCAATGCCATCAGCAAGATCCACCAAAGATTCAGCATTTGACACATTTATCTTAGGACATATAACCCATTGGGCTTTGTCCCTAATGTTTTGGAGGGTATTTTGAATCAGTAAAAATATTTTCCAATGGCCTGATACCATTGGTGAGCTTTACTGAGAATTTGACACTAGACATTCTTTTTAAGAGGTACACGCCCATCAGGCTTTGTCCCCAATGTTTTTAAAGCAGGTTTCAAACTGAAGGCAACCTTTCACAATGGACCAATGCCATTGGTGAGTTTTTCCAAGGTTTGACACTTGATTCCTTATTTTCTGAATGTGCAAGCCTGTCAGGCTTCATTATCGAGGGTTTAAGGCTTCTGGACCTTGATTTTGAGGGCTTGGTGCCATTGACTTCATAAGAACCTTTCAACCCATAGGGGTGGCATCTTCTAATTAATATGTTTTAAAATTTTTCAATTCAACATAATAATTTGGCAGAGACAGCAGGAACAGGTGTGGAACCTTCAGAGTGAGAGCTGTTACCTAATGCTTGTCTACCACATGGGCAAGATCACCCTGTGAGACAAGAGGGACAGCTGCCCTCTTAGGACCCTTTTTAGTGGGGAATGGGAACACCGCCCAGTCTAGGCAGAGAGGACGCTCCCCCAGACTTACAAAAAGCAGTGTTTAAGTTCTATACATAGTACATTATCTGTCTGTCTATCACTATAACTTGATCCACTAGATCAACTGATATAATTACTAATAGTAGCCTACACTTTGAGGAAGGTTTTAGAAGAGTATATTATCCTTTATTAGTTATAACTATATTAGAAAAATAATTTTTACTGCTAATCCTTTAAGTTTTAAGTGTTTTATGTATATATTTACAAATTAAAATTGTTCAGCCAGTTAAAATTTTTGGATAATATCAGAAACTATAGTTAGTATTCCAGATTATAATTTAGAAATATGTTTCCTATTCATTCAGACTGGGCCAACCTGTGGATAATACCACTAAACTAATGAGGAAATTGAGGAAATTGGAATCAATTTAAAAGGAGGTAAATCCCAGTAACCTCCACACTTGGTGTTCTAATAGGTCTGGAAATCCATGGACTGCCTTGTTATTCGCTATCTTAGTTTGAGGCATTGGTGTGCAGCAACAACACATTCATAAATCATCCCCTATCCAAGTTCATTTACCAAGATTGAACTCAAGAGGCAATGGTCATTGAAACCATACTCTACCACTATACCTTCCTTCAATTCAAAACTATCTTTATAGATAAAAGTTTATATAAAAAGAGTAAATTACGGTTAATTCTGTAGTTGGTCTTAATTCTCAGTGTCTACTGAAATACCTGAACTTTTATTCGATAAAAATCTATATAGCAATAAGTATACAGTTTTATCAGTAAGTATAATGGTAATTTTCTTTATGCTAATGGAGCTGCAGGTGAAAATAATTAATAATATAAAGTAGGCATTTGCCCTAATATGGACCCATTGCAATAAATACATAAATTAATAAAGCTAATAAGGACTATTAAGATATAAGATACAGTAAAATCTGCCTAAAATGGAATGCAATCATTCACATTTTTCTTTTTTGCAGGCTTCCATCTTATAATGAGTTGTGTTTTAATAAAACAAAATGGAGTACAGAAAACTTGAATGCATAGGATTACAATGAAAGAATAATTTAAAATAAGAACCCTGTGAAAATGGAAAATACCAGAAACATCGCATTCCATTTTAGGCAGGTATTACTATATTAAATAAGCATAAAGTTTCTATAGCATCAGAATAACGTTTATAAACTTATAGAAGTAGATAGCTCAATAAGTAATAGATACTTTAAACATAATCATACAATCAGTCGTTTTTCATAAGAATATGAAAATACATATTTGTAAGGGTTTAAAAGTAGATAAAAATAGATTAATGGCACCAATAATACACTACATTTGATAATATAGCTTCAGATTAGTATTGACTTGAACATACTGCTTTTTGCTAAATTTGGATCAATGGCATTAAACAGAAAAACTAACTTAAGATGTTCACTTAGTCAATTAAGCTGAAGCCTGCCACTTTAACTATAAACTCTAGTCTTACACTCCATCACAAATCTCAGCTTTCTCTTCTTTATAACTCCTTACCATCCCTTAAGATTTGCTTTAGTAGAAAATTAGTGCATAAGCCATCTAGATAAATTAGCACTTTAAATGATATTCCTATTCACTATTGAACCGTTGTAACCATCAATCAATATAAGGTATTAATAAACAATTCCTATTAATTACGAAGCGTCCATCTCTATTTACAGATTTCTATTCTCTAATACATTACTTCCATATATCGCCAAAAAAGCTTATAAAAATGACTTACAGCTTACAATAGATGTGCATCTTTAAAATTTAATGACAAATGAGTTTCAGATAACATACCACTGGCCCTCGTGTTTCTTTGGTACTCTACTGTAAAATGAAGCATCAATTTAATTTCAAAGCTTGCAAATAACTGGTTAGCCCTTTAACTGTAACAGCCATTCAACTGCATCATCTACATCACCCCCTGAAGCTTGAAGCGCCCTGCACAAACATTAAATGAAGTATAAGGGGCCCTACCTTATATTATCAGAGAGGTTGTTGAATCCCATCTCATTAAGACGCTCAATTTGGGCGGAATAAATCGAAAGAAGCTCACCACTGAACCCATCAGCCATATCATATTGTGAGCTTACCTAGGCTCAGTGGTTGTAGACGACCCAGCTTGATTTGTATCAGAAGAGCTAAAGTCCATCATTCTTAAACGCTCTTGCATATCTTCTACACGAAAAGCTTCGGAAGACTGTGATGGCTTCTGACTTGAAGCGGTTACCCCAACCCCAGATGAACTTTTTTGCCGATCCAAATAGGCTTGAAGATCATTAAAAGATATAATACTTCCCTATCGTGTTTAGTACAGACGTAGACAGTATACCTGGGGTAAGGTGACAATGGGAGTGCCTTTTTTGAATTAATCAGAAAAATACGCCTAAGCTTACGCGTCTGGTTACGATTCCGAGAACTCCTCTGTTGCTGGGTCGGGGGACTCCAAGGATTGGGTAGGGGCTGAGTATTAACCTTATTGTCTTATAAAGTGTGAGAACCAGATTAGTTCATGGTTTTACCCTCAGTCATTTGCACTCCATACATTTTAGCATATTGTTTATTAACAGCGTCAGATGAGTTGTCTTGCTTAAAAAGTAAAATGCTGGCCAAGCGACCTTAGTTACCCCGCGGTGAGCATTTTTCCATAGGCTCTTGCAAACTCTGATAAATCTTCTTCAGGTGATTAAATCCGCCTGGCAGCATCTCAAGATTTGAAATCGCACGATCATTGTTTCGGAGCACCTCCTTCATTTTGTCCGGATTCCTTACCATCTCAAGCCCCTAAAAACAAGCTTTAGCATCAAGGCAAACGAGATTCGCCCCAATAGAGGCTAAATAAATCCACCTGGCTTATAAAGCGCTTGAAAGCTTACTTGGCGGAAGAAATTGGGATCATTTAGCATGTGCCCATATTCCGGATTCTTTTCAACCAGATCCCGCACTTGTGGGTTTGATAATAGCATTGCCCTAATCAGTTCTGGATTTTCAGCAAGTCTCTAATGATAATAGTGAGAAAAAGTATAAATTTGACAAATCTTAATCACAAAAGTGTAACCGGATAATAAGCGGACACAGGCAGATAGCTATATTAAAGCTTTAAAGAAAATACTTACACGCATGGCAGGATTATTAGAAAGCGTTCGCAGCAGGTGAGATTCGGAATTTTGGCTCGTGAACCCGAGCGACGAAGTCGTGCTCCCCTCAGAAGCCGTAGGATCTTCTGACTCGTTTGGAAGGGAAGTGTTGGTGGCACTCCGAATAACATGGACCACGCTTCCTTCTCTAATACCTTGAAAGTAACCAAAACGATAATTTAGAACGATAAGAAAATTTTCGCTTTTAAAGAAAAAGCAGGAAAAAACATTTGAAGATAAAGCATGCTTACTGTATCGTTCTAAAGTGAATTCATCGTTTAAAATAATGCCAGCATGTATAAGGCGAAGCCTAGTTGCCGGGATCCCATGCTGTGACTCTAAGAGCTCCTTGAAAGCAGAAACTGTGAGGGAAGCCCTCTACACAATTTAAAACTGGTATCAAGTGAAGGCTTAACCGCATAAATTGATAGACCAATTTCCAAGGCTCAACTTGAATCAATATATCAGGCTTATTCCCAGACTGCCTTATGGTTACAGTGACTAGTGAAGAAGACATCACTAGGTAACAAAAAATTAATAGCTTGCTGGCACTATCAAAAGAGAGTATAAAAACAAAAAATACATGATAAATATAATGGATGTATAATTCTGGGCTAAAAAGTTGAGCCTTGGAAATTGGTCTATCAATTTATGCGGTTAAGCCTTCACTTGATACCAGTTTTAAATTGTGTAGAGGGTCTGCCTGGTTAATTCTGCGTGTTCCAACCTGCTTTTGCAGCTCGCTGATGTGTGGGGTTTATTTCCGAATGACTTCAAGGCACCCTCAAAATTCTTGTAACCTCAAATCACTCGTATACGCTCACCAAACCATGTTTTCAGATATTGCCTTATTGGATATATAACTGGATTGATACCAAAGTTATATACTAGATTCAAATATCAAATCAATAGAGGTAAGCTCCAGTCTATTTATCTAAGTATGGTATGCTTAGTAGCAAAAGTTACCAAGTGATCTGTATGTGCACAGGTTCAAATCCTTTATATGGCCACACTTAGTTTGCTATTTTTATCCCAGTCAACCTGCCTTAACACTGTTCTGATATATTTAACTTGTACCAAGCCAGAACTAGATATATAGTATAAGGGGGTTAGCCTGGCGGTAATTCCTGCTTGCACTCTAGTGCAGGTTTTGTTCAAATCAAGTTTGAAACCAATACTGGCTAGAAAAATTCTTAGTGTGGTATGTTCCAAGGTCAACTCACCTCAAATACTTTTTTTATTTAAATAAGATTGTAGGCTGTAATATTTAGCATTACATATCTGACTCTGATGGCCCACTTGGCAGAGGTATTGTAGCCAAGCCAGTCTCTTCACCTTTGGAGTCTCTGGAGTTGTTTACAGACTACTAATTAACCAATGGCGTTGAGGGGTTTCCTTATCAGAACCAGCACTGATAAATAATAACATACCCAAATTGTTACTCGATAAATAATTACTCTTTCTCAAGCAAATAGTAAGTTTTTATATGAGGCAGAGTGGCAGAGATAGAATTATAACTAAGCCAGATGTAAAATGCTATCCCAGTAGTGAAAAGAAACCCAAAAGTTAAATAATTTGGATATTTAGGCATGGAATCATAATCAATAACCATTGTTGGCTAGACAAGAACTAAAACTAAACTAAATTAAAATTTATTGCCTTATTGATTTATACAAGGCTGGAAAAATCTTCATTTCCACTCAAACTCACTTTTGAGCAATATGGGCAAAAAACCTTTTACCCATATTGCTGAAATATGGTCTGCCAACTATGACCTCAGTTCCACCGCCTGCTGATCAAGTGTGGTGCAGCAGTGAATCAGTCCAACATTTTCCACCCTACAGGAAGATATGTTAGAACTTATTGATTAATTTAACAAGTCCTAACCACCGTTATGTCTCTCTGGGGGAATTAGTACCCCTCCTCACATAAACCCAAAATATTTTCTCCATCCTCTAGCCTTTCTCAGTTCAATATTTGATTTTGCCTCCAAATTGGCTATGGGATATTTTATTATGCCAACAAAGCAGTAATAGAGATAGCCACTGAAATATTCATGCCTGCTAGCTTCATTGACTTTTGGCCTTTTAAGGGCTGTTAACCTTAGGTTTTTATTTGAGGATAAGGATGCTGTGACAGCAGAAACCAAACTAATATAAAGATACTTGCATCTCTATAAATCATAACTTACTACCCATTGACACCACAATAGTGATGAGTTTTGCCAACCTCCTATCTTACCTCTCTTTCCAGGTGTTGTATGAAGAGTTGATATCAGGGCTCTCAGCCTATGGCTCAAACCCCACCCTCTATTTAACTATCCTAAGAAGTGCTAAGTGCCACACAGCTCCCTGTGCTACTGCCACTATAAATATCTTAGATGAAGATATCTAAAAACCCTTCTGGATCCACATAGCATCTGCACCCAGCCATTTCTTCTAAGAGTGTATCAACAATAGATGCTATATTTTCTATGTCTACTTTACTTTGGACCACTCCAAAACTTGGCAGAATTCTTCTACAAATTCTTTCAGTGCAAACTCTGATGCTGAAAGCACTCTGGCAGAATATACCTAGGGTACTTTGATTCCAGTACTCCTTCAATTGTTCAGTTGTCATGTAAGTGCCCCAAAATCTCTTCCTCTAGCCTCTCCAACCAGCCTCAGCCATCAATTCCCCTCCATCAAATTAAGTGGAGGTTTGGACCACCATTTGCTCTCAAGCACCTTATATGCAACTATTCAACCTTAGCCTTATGTCAATGCCCAAATCTTATTTACCAGAATCTCTGGGCCTTATTGTCCAAGATTTCTGCCTCAGGAGATTCTATTAAACCATCTGATCTCAATCTCAAATTGTTTTTAATTCTGTCTATGTTGCCTAATTACCCCTTGCTTTGATGCCCTGCAAACATATAATGCACTGTGCCACTCTGATCATCAGCTCACTTTTGATTCAGCTACCTTGCACAACCGCTGTTCTCTCCACAAAGATTCAGCTAAGTCTGTTGCATTGCTTGTAAAGGGTTAGCTCCCTCTGATGTTTCAACAACCATACTCTTTAAGGTAAGTATGATTCCTCAACTTCCACAAAAAAGCCCATTAATCAATCCCCAATGTTATGGCAGTGGCCTGAAGCCCTAAAGCTAAGATTATCTGAACAAGTATTGCCACTTGATCAAGCTTAACAACACCTATATCCAATCTAAGCATAATATTGATAACTATATTGCTATCATTTTGGTGCACAATTTCTTCCTTTTTTTCTCTCTTAAGAGATAAAAATCCATTCTGCTAATGTCCAACACCTTTTCTTTACAACTTGTATTGCACCTTGTTTTATGAAGAAGTAGCTTATAAAAGAAGCCTTTAATCCCCTCCCCTCCACCTTGGTCAATTAGCAGTTTGATATTAAAGACCAGGTTGGGTTTTGTTTTGTTTTGGTGCTACTTTGCTCGCTTGAGTGTTATGGTCCACTTTATTTTTCCTTACTCTTGGTAATATCTGTACACTGGTAGTCTTACCTTATATAAACACAAAATTTAACTTATAATTAAAAATTTTGTCCAAAAACTCCCACAAATGGGAAATTTGATTACAATCATCGTTTTGATAAAATCCCCTTAAGTTTGTAATTAAAGAAACTATGACAAATAAACCTGTTTATACATTGTCACAAAGTCACCCCTGGGCTCCACTAGTGTGCCAGGCCAACCAGTATGAAGACTGGTGGCCCTTTGCTGTTTTGCCTTCATTGACGTACCAACCCCTATACTATCTACTTCTACCTCATTGGGTATTAGTCACAGAGAAGTAAAAGTAAGATAAGGAGGAGGTATGGGAGCTGGCAGCACTGGCCACTCCAGGCATGATCACCTGTGCCTCTTGGGGATCCCTAACCTATCTACTTTTATCCCACAGTTTTTAGCACTATAAAGTAAAAGTAAGAATGGTGCAAGAGAAATGTTTATTAGGAGGGAATGAATTGACTATTTATACTACTTCCAGAGCTACTGCACCCAAGTGCTCTTTGGCCCATCATCTGCTGGAAAAGTCATTGGCCTCTTGATGCCACAACTCTATCAGATCATAAACTATTCATTCATACTTCATAGTGATTCCCTCTTCAGAACTGCTCAACTGATCACTGAATTATTAATATTAGGTCAATCCATCCTCAGCATAAGTTGCTGGTTGATCATATATAAATTTGTAAATAAATAGGACTTTGAGCATCCTCAGCATGAGTCGCTGGTGCTCCAAATTAGTTACAATTTTATAAATGATTGATAACGAATATGTTGACTTTCCGCTGGAAAATCCCACAATCATTTCTTATGGCAGTTGGTGCAGGAATAAGATTTTGCCGACTTGAACTATAATTAGTGAGATCCCTGTTAGATGCCAATAACCAAATACAGCAGTTTTCCACCAGAATCTCACTCATACTATAGTTAGTGATTTTATAGTTAGATGCTGGTAACTGAATACAGCAGCATTTCACCAGTAATTCCCACAATTATAATTTGATAGCAGCGCTGAACTGGGAATCCGCTGACCCTAAAATGATTATTATTTTTTATAACATTAAATAATATTGAACTAGGCAATTAGCTGGCAATTGTGCTTGACCAACTGAAACCCCTAATTCAGATACTATCAGAAGGATTCATTTGGTTAAAATCCTGCCATACATCAACCCTCACTAAAAAAGAGCCCCTTTGGCTCCCTAAATGTGGGTGCAGTTTATAATTATGCATATGATGAATGTCCCTTTTATAGTAGGAGGTTAGAAGAGTACCATCCAGATAAACTCAGGTCATGGGAAGTGTTAATGCTTCCCCTTGAGGTCACCTGGAAGGCGCAAGGGTCCTCAACCATCAGCAGTCTGAATGTCCTCACCCAACTTCCCCCTACATAATGTAGGGAGATGTAACCATTGTAATAGGTGATTGAGTTAGGTTTGCTTGATAGAATGGCTGTCCCTTCATTTTAGTGAATTAAAAGTTTAAATAAGGTAACATTTGAGTTTTCAAAAGTTCCTGAATGTTGCATCAGAAAAACTAATTTCACTCTGAAAAAGAGTTACCTTTTTTTGAACATCAATCTAGCCAAATAATCAAGATAAAGTATTCAATCATATTCTAGTTGTGGGTTGTAATCTCAGGCGTTGCATGCCGACTCACTGATGAACCACTTGGCTGAGGTATTCTGGACAAGCTGACCTCTCCTCTGAGATCTATCTTGGAGTTTCTTACCTAATATTTAAATTAACAACAATGTCAAGGGCTTCTTTGTTGATGACAGCGCTGATAAATAAATTTAATTATTGTGCATTTAAAGATTTGAATATCTTAAATTCTTAATTAAGTGAGTTATCTGAAGGGCAGTATGGTAGAAACTATAGAATCCTAAACTGGGAATAATGATAAGGCTGACTCAGTATCTAATGAAAACCCCATAGTTAGTATATTTAACCTTTAGGAGCAAGTGGCTAATCAATCTAGCATTGTTTGCTATTTAGAATCTCAACTTAGATCCAAATTTAAATATATATATAAGACAATCCATAAATATTCTTCAAATGGGAAGTTGGATAGCAACCATTACTGATTATAATATCATCAGGCTCCAGCATTAGGGAAGTCATAATAATTAAACTAATTAGCAAAGTATTGATAAATGAGTCAGGATTTATAAGTTTCTAAAAACAAGGTTGTTCCAGGTGAATTAATGCATTTTATTAATGTAAAGTGGTCTTGGAGATACCTTGATTTGGAAATTTAACCACGCTTGTACAGTTTTCAAATTAACCTCTTATACTTTAATTGATGATGTTATACAAAAAATATAAAAAGTATAAACAGTCTTGAAGGAAAAAATTCCCCAAAGCCTCTTTCCCATCAGATATGACTTCCTAATCTTTTAGATGAGGTGTCATATTAGGAATCTTTTTGCTAAAGACAATCTTTTATGTGGCTTACCGCAAATAAAGATGCGTGGATTTCCTCTTTTGTGTTAGACCCACTAGTACTAAAAAATTGAAACATTGTTGAAATATTTAAGGTTATCTAAGTTCAATTGTTTTTATTAATAAAAATATATATCTAGTATTCATTACAAAGAGGTATCATATATAGCTTATAGGACTGTTTTATATAAGGCTTAAAGGGTTACACTATGAGATTTTTTATGATTTTAAAATTAGTTTACTATATTTCTTGCAGGGATGAAACTTTTTAGTGGTATTATAGATGTCTTAGACTTCTAAAGCTTGTTTGTATTCTAGTTTTTTATATAGATTCTTGGGGAGTATTTGCTAAAAAGTTATATTCTAAAACATTATGATATAGCACACTATAAATCAATAGCATATAATCTTTTTACAATTATTTTGTATAAGCTATAGATTTGATGTTAAATTTTTAAATTTTATTCGAGGTGGGCCGACCTGGGACGATACCGCACCGATTAGGGAAGTGAAGAAAATGAAAAAGGAGGATAAAACCCGGAAACCTCCATGCGTGGCGTATGATAGGCCAGGAACTCCATGCACCGCCTTTGCTATTCGCTATCTCGGTTCGGGGCATTGGTGCGCAAAACCAACACAGTCAAAATCGTCTCCTACCCAAAGTCCATTACCGGGATCGAACTCGGGAGGCAGTGGTAGAGGGTCCATACTCTGCCACTGGGGTATCCTCCCTATAGATTTGATGTTATTATAATAAAAATATATAGTTTAATAAAGCTTTATAGAAGACTAGTAGCATATTATTATAATTCTATATACTGTATCTAAATAGATAACTCATTTGAAAGTACTAAATGTTTTTTCTATGTTATTGTATATGTTATGATAGGTTAACTTTTGAGATAAAGTTGTTAGCCTGATTGCCTATAAATATAAAGTCAAGTTTTAAACTTAACTTTAGAGAATGGTAGCAGAAGGTCTATTTTTGTTTAGCAATTAGAAAATAATAAAAATAAGAGCATAAGGGATTTAAACTTATTTATATGAAGTGGGATGACCTGAGAACAATATCACACCAATTTAGGAGGAAATCAAAATCAATGTGATTTAAGGATAAACTCCATAAACCTCCATGTGCAGAGTTCATGTAGGCCTATACTCCATGGAGCGCTTGATATTCACTTTCTTAGTATGATGCATTGTTACACAATGCCAACACAGTTATAAATTGTCCACATACATAGTTTATTTACTAAGAATGAACTCAGGAGTGTGATGGTCTAAGCGCTGCCAGACTGCCACAAAGCCTCAATATTCTCATGCAGTAATACCAAGTCCTCATCTGAGGATCCCAAGATCTTAGAAAATCTGAAACTGGCGGATCTAGACTTTTAAACAACAGTTTTAAAAATTTCTGGATTTTCAAATAATGTGAATCATTGATAATTGTTCAGGATAGAACCAGAGTCAAAATAAAAAAAACAGATGCAAGAAAGATTGTCCAACGCATTGAGAATTTACTCATTGAAATGGCTCCAAAAAGAGGCCAGAGAAATTCCAGAAGCCTTGGAATACATTATGAAGACCCCAAACCCTGCAATGTTCACGAAGGTGACCAATCTGCTGATTATAAATAACCCCAATGAAAACTAAATAAACTTTTCTTCTTCTAAATTTTCAATAAACAATCAATAAACCCCTTTAAACTCCAAGTCTTCATATATAATAATCTTGTAAAGATTTGGTATATAATACACCTGACTAAATGGATTACATCTCAGCTCTTAACAAGGCCTTTAAAATCTTGTTTTCCATCCAGCAAACATACTCTGCTACTCTCCATAAGTACCAAACTCACTACTTTTTAGGCTTACTCACCAGATGTATTGGTAGTCAAAAGATTAAAGAAATCTTTTCTAGAGCATAGTCAATTCACTAGACTATTACATGGGTGAAGAATCCCAATTGATTTGTAGCCATGTGGAGAGAACCCATCTGCCACAATAGACAAAATTATACAACTTACTTTCCATGGTTGGACATGATGGAAAAATTACATGTAAAAGCCTTACTGCTTGGTATGAGCATACCACCGCCCTCCTTATGGCTATAATATTGATTATGTTTCTGTTAAGGGAAGCCACAAGGCTCCTACCATCTCACAAGCAGATGCAAGTCCGTGAATCCACTACTGCATCTACATCTCATTATATCCTGGACCTCATTTTGGAGGAATTGAGTATAGTGCACAAAATCTTTTCTCACATGAGACTTTAAGCTTATATAACTGCAGCACCAAGTTGCATGACCGCAGTGTCACTTTAAATTG
Organism: Massospora cicadina; assembly: GCA_022478985.1. Taxonomy (NCBI): domain Eukaryota; kingdom Fungi; phylum Entomophthoromycota; class Entomophthoromycetes; order Entomophthorales; family Entomophthoraceae; genus Massospora; species Massospora cicadina. The sequence continues at coordinate 141,691 of JAKSZP010015931.1, read as the reverse complement.
CTCTTGTGATTGCCGCTTAGTCTCCAAAACTCTTCAGAAGGTTCATAAATGTCCTATAAAATCAAACAGATCTTCAAGATTCTCTGGATAAATTCCTTTAACTCATGGAACAAGCAGCCATGTACTATTACTCACAGGAAGCCGCTTTGTTCACATTATTGTTGCTTCCCAAAGTTGCATGTCTGTCATCAAGTATCCCTCATTTTTCAACCTCTCACCAAGACTGCCAAGTTCATCTCTTCCTAACTTGCCAGGATGTCCCGCAAGAACTTTCACCCTGACATTTTATTTACAATGGCGGCCAACTGCTTAAGTCCTACCTTAAGGAGGAGATTGTGGTAGCCATGCAAGTGTAAGGCTAATTGACCCTGGGCTAGAAAAAGACATACGCACCTGCTTGCACAAAAGATTTTATGGCCACTGCACAGATCAAAATTTCTGCTGTTACAACCATCCACTTAGAATATTCTGCAGTGATGCACACCTATTCTGATACCACTCTGGAAACAACTTTTCCTGATAAGCCCTCTTGTCCTCTCTGGAGTAGTAGACCCTTGACTACAATTTTTGCTCTACACCTGCCTGTATTATTGCCATAGTAAAGATCATATTTCTCCTTACTTGTTCATGGTCTTTACGCTGAGTTGCCAGACAAAGGGGTAAAATGGCGCCAAAGAGAAGCTATGGGCCTGGTAGATATGGTGGTAGAGGAAAACTACTCAAACGCAAGGTTATAAATAAGGTGAAATTAGAAATGCACCAAAAGGGGTGAGTCACCATTGAGGATAACACCAAGTCATTGGAACGTTTAAAACCAATCCCAGTTATTTCTTTATCAGGGTACCCGCCAATCTGAGGATTGCTCAGCGTGTAAAAGAACCTACCTCCCCATCATCCTGGGCATGCAGTGGTGGCACTGGTACTCTCTGCAAATCAAATGTGGAGGAGACTAGGTCACTCTGCATCCCAATGGATGTTACCTTTTGGTGGTATCAATTAAATTTGCTAAGCTGGTTGCACAGGTTTAACACCACTAAGAAATGGACACATTATATGAAGATTGCCGATCCTTGGTAAATAACATCATGTAAAATATAAAGCTATCATACCAACAGACACAACTTTATTATATATAAAACTGCAGACTACTTCCGCTAACTTTCCCTTTCTTCCTACTTCAAAAACCTCCTTTTTCTTATTCTATTGCTCAGCTCCTAAAATCAGTACTCTTGGTTGGACTTTGACAATTTCTCTTAATTAATTTCTATTCATTACAATTTTAGGGTTTCACCTTATCAGTGAGTTGCCCGAAAAATTCACACTATTTTTCAAAACATTATTGCCTCAATTGATTCATTTCATGTCAATATAATCTACTGCTAAAAATCTTGAAGCTTGTCTTGACTCATAAAATATGATCCGCTGACATATAATGTATCGTCCAGTCATACCAATTTCTTAACATTACCCCCTTGATCAGATGATAAGCCTCCTATTGCTTATATGGATGAAGGAACTTTTTCATTTACTTGGTTGATAATCAGATCACACATGGGTTCCTTAATGGGGTAGGCATCAAACACAATCTTTTCAATTATCTCAAATGGTCTGGTCCATATGTTAGCAAGCTTGTTTTTCCTTCCAAATCCATGTTGGTCATGGAAAAAAACATAATCTCCTACAAAGAACTGAGGGAGTCTACTACTTTAATTTGGTCAGTCGCCTGATTGCAAATTTTCTAATCTAAACTAGTGTAATATGCTTCAGTTTGAAGTTTTTATCAGCATGTACGTTAAGTTAATTCAATAGCACTGGGGCTCTACTCCACCAGTATCTTAAACAAAGGAATAAAGCAATGTTAACAAAGATGGATATCTTCCATAGAGTAATTGGAAGGGACTTGTCCCCATCAACAAATGATAGCTATTACTATATGCAATGATGGCAGTGGATAGCAGGGTAATCCATTTGATGAGCCAATTATTTACCAGCTTATGGAAAATGTTCACCAAGGTGCCGTTGACCCATTTGACCATCCCATTGGATTCAGGGTATTATGGGGTAGTTAATACCCTGTGGATGGTTATCAACTCATTCACATTTGGAAGGACATGTAACGTTAAATTTGCTCTGTTGTCCATGAGAATAAACTGAAGACAGCCATGTCACTGTATAATGTATTCCATAATATCTTAGCGGCGGCATGTCCCCTAAATAACTGATTTATCTTGCTTCCGCCCATCTGGTCAAGTGATCTATGACTATGAGTATATACTTGGAGTGATTAGAACCCGTTGGAAAAGCCCACCCCATCATTGGAAACAGTGTGCCACGCAAAACAGGTCTTAGCCAGCTGACAGGTAGTTTTCTTGCAGAAAAGTTCCTTCACTTGACACTGGTGACAACTAGCAACTGTCTCAAGGACATCATAGTGCATGCTCTCCCAATAGGAGCGAGGTTGCAAAAAATCTAAAGCTATCTGCAACCCTCCATGATCCACCGCCCTATGTGCATCCAAGATAATTGCTGGCCTGGAGGAGGGTTTTGGGAAGCTCAGCATCAATTCTCCAATTCTTTTATATAGTTCCTCATTATGCAAGAAGGTGTTGTAGCAAAGCCAATATAACGCTTTGATCACATGTGGCAGTTCATTGTGATATTTGCACATAATCATCTTCTTATACATTATGTCAGCCAAATCCTCCATGATGGCAACCATTGGTGTTTGTGAGAGACAGTCCGCATTCTGATTTCTCGCCCTGGCTGGTGTACTATCTCAAAAATCATACACTTGTAGCTTCAATGCCCATCGCACAAGCTGATTTTTCAGGTTCCCAAAGATTCTACAACTGACGTAAGGATTCCTGATCCGTTACCACTTTAAATTTCACCCCATGGAGGAATACCTGGAACTTTTTATATGCATATATCACTGCTAAGCACCCCCGCTCAGCCACATTGTAATTATGTTCATGTCAGTTTAAGATTAAGCTACAAAATGTGACAAGGTGCTCCACACATCATCATACTTTTGGGACAACACTGCCCCTATGGCGGAAAGTAAAGCATTTATTTGCACAATAAATTCCATTTTGAATTAGGGTATTGCAAAATGGGCGTGATAGCCAATGCATTCCACAAGACATTAAAAAGCATTTTGACAACTCTCAGTCCAGTTAAAGGTGGCATTTTATCTTTAATAACTCAAAGAGCGGAGCCCCAATACAACTGAAGTTAGTAATGAACTGCTGGTAGTAACTGACCATCCCCAAAAACACCTGGATATCTTGCTTATTTTTTGGCGGAGTCAAGTTATGTATATCCTCCACCTTTGCCAGCTGAGGTTTAAGCCCTTTGGAGTCTACCACAAACCTGAGTATTCCAATTGCTCCTTAAAAGTGACACTTCCATGGCTTGATTTTTATATTAGCTTCAGCAAGTTTGCAAAACATAAATTCCAAAAAAGACAAGATACTCCATAAACGTCCGCAAGAGCATATTGATATAATCAAGGTGTTAAAATTTATGGGTTTCAATGATTGTTCACAGCCAATAACCCCTAGATTTATTAACTGCTCAGGTTTGGTGTTGTGCAATTCTCCGCGTTGTCTGATAGTATGTCTTCATTTTATAATAGTATGACAACTATTATCCATAGTTGAATAAGCACTAGTATTGGATCCAACGCTTGACCAGTATTCCTCCTTGAAATACTTAAGCTGTCCTTAATAGGGATTTGTTCCCTTATACTGCCTAACTTGATCCATGCTCAGATCCTCATTTAAAGTTTCTCTCTGGTGCCACACAGTCAGCAGCAATTCCTTTCTTAGCTTAGTTTCTCTTCTCTGGATCCACGCTCAGATCCTTACTCTTTATCCTAAAGAGTCTCCAATTAAATCACATATCAATAATTTTTTTGAAGAAGAATATAACTAATAACAAATTCTAGTAAGTACTAGTTTTTTACTAAGTAAATTCTTAAGGGAATTTATAGTGGGAATTTGGTGCCCAACCCTCAGTTGGCACTTCATTGATGAAACGGCAGCTGTTGCCATTAAATTACCCATTGTTGTCTCATCAGCGATGACCTTCCCATCCTGGGTAGGATTTCATCATCGGACATCCTCAAGACCTAAAATTAGAAAAGTTAGAAAACCTGTCCCTAACCTTTTCCTCTCAATCCCAGTGAGCCAACCATATTTGGCAAGCGAGCTGTTTAGTAAACATAGCTTGTTACCCATTAAAGCAGTTCACAAACCATCTGATTAAATTGCTAGTTGCAGGCGGCATCACTCACCTTGCAACTTAATCCTTAAATTCCCAATTGGTTGGTGATGAAAACTGACCAATCCCAATTGGTACACTAGATAGTTTAACATCAATCAACTATCAAATGCCCCTATTTCATCAGCAAATTGCCTGATGAGATCTTAATCATTCACCTGGATTGATCACTGACAGGTATGAACCAGGCGAATTACCTAAAATCCCCCAGCCATTGTTACCCTAAAATCTGGGTCAACCAATATACAATTCATTTTGCTATAGGGAATCTTCCCCTAGCGACCCTGGTAATCAAATTAGCTGTGAATATGGGCAAAAATCACAACACATCCCCCTCTTGCCTAGATTTCCAGCAAGAAAAGGATTGGGACAGGAGAACACCACTTCAGACACTCAGTTGAATACCTCTTTTGTTCAATTGGAGTACAGTCAATTGGTACTCAACGCTGCTCAGGCTGACCTTTGTCATGCGGCTCTCTTACTCTTCATCCTCGCTACCAGCTACTCAGAGCGCGGTTCCCATGACCTTCTGTCATGATGGGATGATCAATTTACTCATGACGATATTAATCTCAGGATCCAGGTTACCTCCCATCAGGGTATATGACCCACTATCAAATTCAGGATCTTTGGTCCAGCGTCCTTGATTTCCTGATTTTCTCCTCATCCTCAACAGGAGATTCTTGCTATCAATGTTCATTTTGTGGCAAAATTAAGGATAATTTATATTTGCCCCTATTTCCAGTTAAAACCTTTTGGTGAATATCATTCTTAATTCTTCTCTGGAGAGCTTATCCCATTGATTTTGAAAAAGATTTCTCTAAAATTAGAGCTTAAAATGATTCCAGAGTGCATAATATCAACTATCATATAAGTCCAACATCCTGTAAGTCCAGGAGAACGTCCCTTTGCGTAGATTGGGCGATTTTATTATTCCCAAACAAGAAGGGTCCTAAGAGGGCAGCTGTACACTCGTCACCCAGGGTGACCTCTCCCCTGTGGTAGATGAGCGGTGGGTGACAGCACTCCCTCTTAAGATTCCTCCCCCAGTATCTGCACTCACCTTGGCTGAACTTGTCCACCAGATTGAGGAAATCTGCGCCGAGATTACTGAATCAAAGTCAAAAGGTCTGAAACTGATGAGAAATTAAGCCTGATGATTGGAAAACTATTAGCCAAAAAGGGACAAGTATAATCTTATCAGCTGTAATCACCAACGGTTTTACCTCAGCTAACAGTATGATTGCTGATGCTAAATATTGGAATTTTTGCCCATATTCCCAGCCTGCTAGATTACCTGGTGTCATTAGGGGAAAATTCCTTAAAGCGAAGTGAATCAGAAATCAGTTGGCCTGAATTTTGGAGGAGCTACATTTGGGGGATTTTGGTATATTTGCCTGGTTGTATCCATCAGGGATCAATATAGATGAATACCTAATATCTCATTGGGCGGAGTGGCTGACGAAATAGGGGCATCTGATAGTGATTACCTATCAGGTGTACCAATTGGGATCAGTCAGGTTTTTTACCAACTGATTGGGAATGAGTAGCGAGTTGTGAGGCGAGTGATGCCGCCTGCAACTAGCAAATTGATCAATTGGTGAAGTGATCTGCCATAATGGGTAAAGAGTCTCATTACCTAAGCAGGTCGCTATCCAATTATGGTTGGTTTGCTTAGATTGAGAGGAATATGTTAGGGACACATTTTTGACTCTTTCCATTTGAGGTCTTGAGGATGTCCAATGTTGGAATTCTAGCCAGGATGGGGAAGACCATCACTGCCAAGGCGAGGAAGGGTGATTCAATGGAAATGGCTGCCATTTCATCAAAGAGTTGTCAAATGAGGGTTAGACAGCCAAATCCCCTACTATATAATTCCCTAGGATTCACTATAATAAAGACATTAAAAAAACCCACATTGAAAACACAGACATTGAATACCATCTTTTAGTATTATTAATATCATTAGTAATATTATTGATTTGGTAATAGTTTGACTATCAGCATCCAGTGTGAAGTTCCATCTCAAGGATAATATTGCAGAAGGCAATAATTGGAAGACTCTCAGAGAGTAGAGTAGAGATCTTAGTGGGGATCTAGAGATGAAGGGAACCACAACAAGGGATAGCTGCCAACTGTGTGTTGGGCTGAAAGAGACTGTCATCAGGAGATCTTGATGAAGATTGAGTGGACAGCAATACAGGGAACGAATCCCTATGAGTACAACTTGAAGTATTTAATCAGAAGTACTGGCTGAAGAGTTGGGCCTAATAATAGTTCAAACTCAACTACAGATAATAGTCTCCATACTATTATCAGATAATACATTCTATACAACGCGAGGTGCACAAGGAAACCAAACCTGTGCAGGAAAAAGGTTACTGGGTTGATAACTGATAATCAACTCTTAGGTAAATTTTTACAAATTGGTGCTCACTACAGGGGTAGTTGAGTAAAGGGTTTATTAACAATGTTGTATAAAGAAGAAATGTGCAAGTTGTGGACTGAGATCGCCACAGTGAATCAGAATGCCTTAAACTCAGCGGACCACTGGGAGTTCACAGCCTTGGAAGAGCGAGTCACCAAGGTGGAGGAAGGAGTAGAAAACGTAGCCAACTTCAGGAACGAGTTACTCAGCAAAGTAAACTTGTTAAAGAAGAAATAAGGAGACCTTGTTTGAGAGATCCTATTCCTGAAAATGGAGTGAGAAGCAGATCGCGTTCATTTGAGAAAGTTCAGTGCGGATATTGAGAAGTTGATGAAAGAAGTAGAGGACCTGAAAGCCCACAGATGTGCATGTGAGCCCGATATGGCCAGTGATGCCAAAGAGAGAAGTCCTCATATGATACTTGGGAAGTCGAATACCTCAAGAAATATGTCACCCGCCTATAATGCTATTTCAGAGATGACGCCCAAAGTCACTCCACAAGTGAGCAGAGTAGCTGAACCGAGAGAATCAGCCTGAAATGACTTGGAGGAATTTAGAGCAACACTGAAATTGCCAACATTCCATTGGGATAACGCCCCAGCATTTTTCTGACTGTTTGACATGACAATGAAAGGATACGGGGATCATCAAAAGGCGTTGACAGTCATGAACTGTTTGGACACAGACTTCCAGAACCTAGTGTTACCCCACTTGGAGGGGGACAGCTGGTCGTATGCCAAGGCTAAAGCAGCCATAATGAAGGAGTTCAGTAGTCCAACCCACATGTCAAAATGCAAGCAAGAATTTATGGGAATTCAATTCTGTAAAGATGAGTCTCTTGCAAGCTTCGCAGATCAATTTTACCAGGAGTTGCAGATCCTGGCTGGAGCTAAAGTGTTAGATGACTTTGATGCAAGAATCGCTTTACAAGCGGCCCTCCAGCCCTATCATGATTTGCATCAAATGATGTCTACTGTATTCACAACTGAGATAAATACCTCACAGATGGTAGATAACCTGAAGATTTTGGGAGTGACGTTTGATGCCCCCAATAGAAGCTTCAAGTCTAATCTGGTCCAAAATCTGAATCCCATGAAGTGGCGGGAAAGGACATTTCGCTGCACACTGCAAAAAGCCAAAGGATCAAACTAACATGGTGTAAAAATTTTACTCTTAGAGTTGATTATTGGAGGTCAACCCTAGTAATCTTTCTACTGCACAGGTTCAGTTTCCTCATGCACCTCACGTTGTAAAAATATATATAATCCAATAATAGTATGACAACTATTATCCATAGTCGAGTTAGAATTATCTTCAGGCCCAACGCTTCAGCTGGTGTTTCTGATAATACTGAATATCATACTCTTAGGGATTAGTTCCCCAAAATCCTGTCCACTTGATTTTCATTAAGATCCTCTGACGACAGTCCCTTTGGCTCAACACACAGTCAGCAGCAATCCCTTAGCCATGGTTTCCTTCATCTCTAGATCCCCGCTCAAATCTCTACTCTTCTCTGAGAGTCTACCAATTATTGCCTTCTGCAATAATATCCTTAAGATGGAATCTTCACGCTAGATGCTGATAGTCTAACTATTACCAAATCTACACCCCCCCCCCCCCCCCCCCCCCCCCCCCCCCCCCCCCCCCCCCCCCCCCCCCCCCCCCCCCCCCCCCCCCCCCCCCCCCCCCCCCCCCCCCCCCCCCCCCCCCCCCCCCCCCCCCCCCCCCCCCCCCCCCCCCCCCCCCCCCCCCCCCCCCCCCCCCCCCCCCCCCCCCCCCCCCCCCCCCCCCAAACTAATAAGGTTCTTTATTAGTTATTTCCTGACTGTAAACTTGTGTCAATCAGTGAGTATTTTCCAGTGTATTACTGTTTTCTACTTGAGTCTTTTTGAGTGTTTTTTACTACTGTCTTTTATTATAGTGAATTCTAGGGAATTTATATGAGATTTGGCTGTCTAACCCTCAGTTGACACCTCTTTGATGAAATGGCAGCTGTTGCCATTGAATCACCCTTCCTTGTCTCAGCAGCGATGGTCTTCCCCATCCTGACTAGGATTCTGACGTTAGACATCCTCAAGACCTCAAACAAAAGAGTCAGAAAGGTATCCTTAACGTTTTCCTCTCATTCCAAGTGAATCATCCATAATTGGCTAACAACCAATTGATTTGCTAGTTACAGATGGCATCACTCGCCTTGCAACTCATTAAACATTCCCAATCAGTCGGTGATGAAACTTGACCAATCCCAATTGGTACACCTGATAGTTAATTACTATATGATGCCCTTATTTCATTGGCCGCTCCACCCAATGAGATATTAGGTATTCATCTGAATCAATCCCCGATGGATACAGCCAGATAAATATCCTAAAATCCCCCAAACATAGTTCCTCCAAAATTTGGGTCAACCGATTTACAATTCACTTCACCTTAGGGAATTTTTCCCCTAGTGATATTAGGTAATCTAGCAGGCTGGGAATATGGGAAAAATTCCCAACACATGGTCTAGGCTAAAGAGACAGCAGCCACCAAAGATTTGGGAAAAGAGCTCGCTTCCTAGACAAGGAACAGTCTAGAGTGGCAGAGAAACCTGTTCCTCCTGATATCATGAACAAAGAGATAGACATTAGCAATCTGTTCATAGATGATGAGCAGGATCAGCTATACCAAGTGGTCAACATGGATATAAATGCTGTGAACAGAGCAGGGATGAAGAAGATCGACCCTGAGATAATTCAGGAAGTTGCCCGGCCGTACGCCTGACAACTGGTGAGAAGATTTGGAATAAAGGAATCGTTTCCTGAATTATTGGCGCAGATTATTCATACCTTAGATTTGGCTAATACCGCCACAATTCACTCAGTAAATACTATATTACAATACTCCAAGTGTATGTATATAGATATTCAGGTGAATCAAGTGAGGGTGAGGGTGATTGTCAACAGCAGAGCGCCCATTATTATTGTGTTGACCAAGCTGGTGAAAAGGATGAGAATCTCCCAGGACTTGGAACACAAGAAAGAATACAGAACAGCTGGGCCAAACACCACCGTTTCCTGTGGAGTGTATATTGTGCTGCCACTACAATTTGGGCCATTGGTGGTATCTGCGCCAGCGATAGTTTTGGTGAACCAAAACTATGATATCCTGATTGGAACGGAGTTTCTGCAGAAGTATGGAGTTAAATGTAACTTCAAGGATAATACGTTGACCATCCTGGGTCAGACGTTACCATTGGTATACCAGAAGGATGGTGAAGTTCCATTGAATCGGAGAAACAACTTCATTAATCTGATATACAATGACAGCATTGTACCGATTCAATACCAATTAGTTGGTAGGAAGCAACGAGAGATACTGGCAGAAATTTTAGAAAACTGGGGAATTCCATTAAGGATCAAGAAGGAAAGAACCATACAAGCCAGATTGCAGATGATAGTCGACACAGGGTTGACTTTAGAGATTCTGGAGCTGTTGTATGGAGAAGTTGAAACCCCTGGAAGAAGTCCAGAGTTGAGCCATGGGTGGCTCCCAGGATAATAATGCCGGGCCATGGAGAAATAAGAGTTCTCTTAGCAAATTTGAGCGTAAAATTAATGAAGATCAAGAGGAATCAAATAATCACGTTTATTCATTTAATCCCAATGGAAGAATTGAGATGATTCCATAATTTTGGGTCTCTCGAGGAAATGGGATTACTGGCTGGGGTGGCCAAAAGCATCAACCTATTGGTTGATAGGGAGCAGCTTGCAGATCTGCCAGAAGGGCAGAAGGAAAGTGTGCTCAAATTATTTGAGAAATATTGGGAATTGTTCACTCAGGACGACCATGATTTGGGATGCGCACAAGGCATAATTCACAAGGTTGACACCAAGGAAAATCTACCAATAAGAATGAGACCAATCTGAAGATTGTAAGCTGCTGAAATGGTAGTGGAAGATGAGATCAGCAAACTAGTGAAGCATGGGCTCCTAGTTCCGTCATCAAGTTCCTGGGAAAATCTGATTCTGATCATAAGTAAAAAAATATGGATCAAATTGGGTAGTGATTGACTATTGGAGGATGAACAAATTACGCAGAAGGATTCATATCCCCTACTGAGGATCAACAATGCGCTAGATCAATTGGGAGAAGAAGAGTATTTCTCTGCGATGGACCTAATCTCAGGATACTAGCAGATCGACTTGACAGAAGAAGACCAAGAAAAATGTGCGATTATCACCGCACAGGGGTTATACCAGCTGACGAGGATGCCCCAGGGTCTTTGCAATGTGCCCGCGACGTTTCAGAGGGCCATGGACGCGATATTGAGCGACCTGAAGTTTTCATGCATCCTGGTATGTCTGGATGATATCAATGTGTTCAGTAGAACGTTTACTGATCACCTCCAACACTTGGAAAAAGTTTTTAAAAGACTATCCATAGCTAACCTCAAGATCAAGACAAGGAAGGGCCACTTCTTCAAGAAGGAGCTGAAATACCTGGGATTTGTGATTAATGCAAATGGATTGCAGCTGCAACCCCAGAAGATAGCAGCTATCGAGCGTATGGCTGTACCAAAGAGTGTCTGAGACATCCAAGTATTTTTTGGGATGGTCAGATACTACAGAAGATTTATTTGGGAATTCACCTGAATAGCCAAGACTTTGTTTCATTTAATAAAGGATCCAAAAAAAGGATTCATATGGAATGAAGAGGCCCAGGACTCCTTTGATGAGTTGTTCTGGTATCTGATAAATTCGCTGATTCTGACATATCCAAATTTTGATTGGGAGTTTATCATTCAAACTAATGCCTCGTTGATGGTGATTGGCGCTGTACTGAGCCAAGTAGATGAACTTGGGGACAAACATCCAGTGGAGTATGTGAGCTGGACACTCTCAGCTGCTGAGAGGAATTACACCGTGACTGAGCATAAATGCCTTGTAGTCATTTATGCCTGTAAGCAGCTTTGGGTGTATGTCCACAGAACGCACTTTAAGGTGGTGATGGACCCTTCTTTATTTGCGTTGGCTGCACAATTTATGAGAACCTGAAGGATGACTGGCCTGATGGGCACTTAAGCTTCAGGCTTATGATTATAAGATAGTCCACCAGCTGGGGGCTTCTCACCAGAACGTGGATGGTTTATCGCGGTTGCTAATGGTCCAATTGGTATACCCGCAGGCGGATAAGCTATTCCAGAGAATGGTCAAAGGAAGAATCGAGGACAAGCCTCAAAAATCCAAGGTGCACTTCAAAAAAATGAGGATAAAACACCAAGACTATGGATGGACAAGTATTCAAGACAATCAACGGGAAGTGGCTATTATTCATGAAACCATTGGAAAGAGCAGCAATAGTTCAAGAAGCTCACAAGGTTGTCAGGCATGGAGGCCTGAGAAAAACAACCAATCATATTCACCAGTATTATTACTGGGAATCGATTAACTACAATGTCGCGGATCATCTGGCTTGTTGCATGGAATGCCAACTGCATAAACCACACAAGAATACAACTGGATACTGAATGGTCTGACCTGGATTTGCATGGCACATGGTGTCCATTGATGTGATGGGACCGCTGGCAATGAGCACAGGAGGAGTCAAATACATCATAGTAGCCATTGACCATCTGACAAGATGGGTCAAAACAAAAGCCCTAACCATAGTTGATGCTACCAGTACTATGAGATTCATCCTGGATCAAATAGTATACTGGCATTGATGTCCACAAGCCATACTGAGCGATAATGGGACCAATTTCACATCTCACATGATCCTGAGGTTAAACAAAATAATGGGGATCCAAGGAGTCATGTCAGTACCATACTGGCTGGAGACAAACGGACTTGTAGAATGGGTCAATGTGATGTTGCTGCAACGCTGAGGAAGCTAGTTGCAGGGAGAGCTTCCGTGTAGGGAATGTACCTGAGTTTGGTGATGTTCACCTACAACATTAGTCATCATACGGTGATGGGAAAGATGTCATTTCAATTATTATATGGGAGGAAGGCCGCGTTGCCACCAATATTATATTTGGTAGTAGAACCTACATCGGGGATGAGTACCAAACAATACCTAAACTGACTGATGAGTATCTTAATCAATATGCAATCACAAGCATTTGATACAACCTTGAAGAAAAGGATACAAGAAAAATTGACGGATGATAAGAACTGACTGGCATTAGAAGAATATTGAATAGGAGAAAAAGTCGCCTATTGCGATATGCATGGTTTCAGATGAAGAAACAAATTGGATGCGTTGTGGTCAGGTCTGTTTGAAGTAATTGCCAAGATGGCAACCAATGCTTACTCCATTAAGAATCTCTTGGATGGAAGAGTAGTAAATTGAGTCCACGCTAAATATCTAAAGCATTGGATTAAAGAAAAAAATAAAAGAGTTCCTGAAGGACCAATGAGCCATTAAGTTGGTCATGTCCTGATGATTAGGTCAAGTCCAAAAAAGGACCTCTGAACCAATCTAGATGGTTAAGTCTGAAAAAAGACCTCTTAACTATAGAAAACTGGTAGGTTTAAGTGCCCAGGATCCAGTTTGGAGGAAAAGATGGACCTCTGAACTGAAACAGGATCAAGTCCCATAGTAAAAAAGAAGAATAAAGATAAAAATATAAATAAAAGATATTGAGAAAAATTATAAACCACATAGATAAAAAAGACAATTTTTTATAAATTTTATTTTAATTGATCATTCTCAGTATGGGGATGATTTCACCTATGTCACCTCTTGGGGGAGGGAGGATGGATCGCGGTAGGAAGAAATAGCCCATCAAAATCAATATGTGATCAGACACTTACGAGGGCAAGACCTACACAAAACCATGTTTGTTGCGCAGATGCTGAAGCCTGAGAAAACGCGACTAGGGGAAGAGAAATTGATATGTCAGAAGAAGCCAATCATGAAACCCCAGAGTGGGGAGGAAAACAGCAATAGAGGAGAAGAGGATTAGCAAATAACACTGAGTAATCCTGATAAGGCACCAGTGCTGGAAGATTTGTCTTGAGTGCCTGCTGACGGGCCTCATCAAGAACACCAGACATGTGAGCCAGCAGCGAAGAAGGAATACCCGATGAGGGTTGTCAAATCATGCCCCTGATTAATGCCATCAATGAAAGATAGCAATGAGAAGCTCTGGAGAAGAGATAGTTGTGTAAAGAGTGGATTGCACCTTGCAAATGATGACTATGGGCTTCACGGAAGCTAAAGCTGAGGAACCAATGAAAGCCAGGCAAGACTGGAAGCTTTGTCGACCAACTTTGAATAACTTGGCCAGCAAAGCAGAGAGAATAAGCGGCAGTATCCTAATCTAGAAAGTTGTCCAGATCAGAGGGATTCAGTGCTAATGTCAACGCCTTGGTGACTTGCGCCCAGAGTTCAGAGTAGGTGAGCTCAAAATGAATGCTGTTCCTGATTGAAAGCTCAGAAACCAGCACAGTGGGTTTGTAGAATTGACCAAGTCAGAAGAGGAACTCAGGGAGAAAGTCTGACCCAGCCAAGAACAAACAATCCAAAGCATTCAGCATGACCTCCGGAGCATTGACAATGATGTTTGGAGCATCAGCAAAAGGAGCCAAATCCAGAAGGGTTTTGAAATCCAACTCAGGAATCAACTGCAAGGGAAGAGTTGGCTGAGAGTTGTTCAAAATGATGGCAAGCCTAGTTTCAGAGGGATGGTTACCATTTCCAGTAATTTGACAGAAGGACAAGCCCCTTGTGCCAGACTAGGTGTATGAGTCCTGGAAGGACCATAGAAGAGGTTCTGTCGAGCATCCTGACTCATCTGCTGGAAGAGACGGAGGTCCAAATCTGAAAGACTGTTAAGGAGTTGCTGGTAGCGGGATTCTGAGTTTGACATATGAGTGGGACTAGAGGGGGATGTCATACTTATATAGAAGTTGACATTATGCACTTTATAATCCATTAGGCTCCAATTTTGGGAAATTAATTTCAAAATTAATGAGATAAGCTTTACAAAGGAAGAATTAAGAATGACTTACAGCCAAGAGGTTATGAGCAAGATAACGAGGGCAAATAGTAATAAGTATTCTTAATCAAGCTGCAAAACAAACATCGATGGCAGAAGTCTCCTGTCTAGGATGAGGAGAGAACCAGGAATTCAAGGACGTTGGACCAAGAATCCTGAATATGACAGAGGGTCATATGCCCTGATGGGGGGAAAACTGGATCCCAGGAATAATATCATCACAAGTAAATTGATCAGCCCGGCATGACAAGAGGTCATGGGGACCACACTCTGAGTAGGTGGTAGCGAGGAGGAAGAGGAGGAATGTCATAAGATGAAGGTCATCCTGAGAAGCGTTGAGTATTGACAAGTGTACTCTGCTTGAACCAATGAAGTATTTGACCAGGTGTCTGAAGCAGTGTTCTCATGCCCCAGTCCTTTTCTCTCTGAAAATCTAGGCAAGAGGGGGGATGTGTTGGGATTTTTGCACATATTCCCAGCCTGCTAGATTACCAGGTGTCGCTAAGGGGAAAATTCCCTGAAAGTGAAGTGAATTGGAAAAGAGTTGGCCCAAATTTTGGAGGAACTATGTTTGGGGGATTTTGGGATACTTGTCTGGTTGTATCCATTGGGGATCGATCCAGATGAATACCTAATATCTCATCTGGCAGAGTGGCTGACGAAATAGGGGCATCTGATAGTAATTAACTATCAGGTGTACTGATTGGGATCAGTCAGGTTTCATCACCCACTGATTGGGAATGAGTAGTGAGTTGTGAGGCGAGTGATGCCACCTGCAACTAGCATGTTGATCGGTTGGTGAAGTGACCTGCCATAATGGGTAAAAAGTCCAATTACCTAAGCAGGTCGCTAGCCAATTATGGTTGGTTCACTTGGATCAAGAGCAAAAAAGTTAGGGACATGTTTCCAACTCTTTCCATTTGAGGTCTCAAGGATGCCCAATGATGGAATCCTAGCCAGGATGGGGAAAACCATTGCTGCTGAGACGAGGAAGGGTGATATAATGGCAACGGCTGCCATTTCATCAAAGAGGTGTCAAACGAGAGTTAGATAACCAAATTCCCTATAAATTCCCTAGGATTCACTATAATAAAAAAGGAATTATTACTATCAGAAACATTAGTAATAGTTTTGTTGTAGATGCGGTTATAGTTAGGCTATCAGCATCCAGTGTGAAGTTCCATCTCAAGGATATTATTGCAGAAGGCAATAATTGGTAGACTCTCAGAGAGAAGAGTAAAGATCCGAATGGGGATCTAGAGATGAAGGGAATCACAACTAGGGGATCGCTGCCAACTGTGTGTTGGGATGAAAGAGACTATCATCAAGAGATCTTGACAAAGACTGGGTGGACAGTTATACAGGGAATGAATCCCTACGAATATGACTTATCAAGTATTTAATTGGAAATACTGGCCAAAGGTTGAGCCTGATAATAGTTTTAACTCAACTATGGATAATAGTCTCCATACTATTATTGGATCATTTATACTTTACAACGCAAGGTGCACGAGGAAACTGAACCTGTGCAGTAAAAAGTTTACTGGGTTGACGACCAGTAATAAACTCCTTAAGTAAATTTTTACATGGTGGTACAGAATGAACATGCAGTTTGCTGGGGCAGCCAGCGATTAATGTCATCTTTGGCCACATGAGAAACAAGCATTCATAAATGGCTCTTTTCTCTGTATCACACCAAAAGGTCAGGTTGGAAGTTAAACAGGGGATTGTAATTTGGCTGAGGACGATAAGTTGATTATAAGGAGGATGGAAAGAACCCGCCAAAGGATCAAGAGGATAAGTTTTACCTAATGGAATATAACTGAGTTGTTGTGGTCTAATTCTTGACAGGAATTTGGTGGCAATCACAGGGACTTTCCATTCAACGTTATGAGCACTAAAAGTGACAGAGAGATGGTGTAAAATAATTAACAATTTTATAATAGATCTGCATCTTCTTGAAGAATGTGGGTAATAGCGTTATACAGCTCTCAATATGGCTTGACAGATGCCGTAATTGTTATTCTCACGTCCTTGTTGGTTAAGATATTTGCTCCTCTAACACATGAGCCTCAGCTGTGAACTGCTCTGCAAACTCCACCAGGAAATCTTTCTTTTGAAACTCTATTTTCAGAGTTTCTTCTTTGTGCAACACCAACTTCGCCACACCTCCAAAAGACTCAGCATGGTTTCCTTCACCTCATGATCTGTTATAATACTACTCTTAAGTTAACATGTAACTTGGTCAGTGCTCTTGACATGTAGAGCGGATAACAACAGCTTAGCTTTATGCTGGTCTGATGCTTATTCTACGGCAAAATTAAAACATTTGAAATATCCATGCATGTTCTCATATTGACTGAAAGGCGGAAATTTCTTGATTTGTACAAACTTGCCCAGCTTCATGCTTTGTGATTGGGGAACAGACATTTTATGTTCAGGTTGGTCAAAGGGAACATTCCCTTGTGGGCAAAAATAGGGTTGTAAGGGAGGATACTTATCCGCTGTGTTTGACCAGGAAGATGTTGGATTGCTGGGAGGGACTTCTGTGACAACTGGGGGTACTCGCTAGCTAAATGAAGTATTCCTCACCAGAATCACCGCTGGCTGCACCCCTACTTATTTTTCCAGTCTGTGCAGCGAAAAGTTCATCTATTATTTGCTCAGCTTTGACCAAATTGAAGTGACACCGCTCATCTCTGCCCCTGCCTAAGCTCACAACTTCAATATATTTACAGAAGAATTTTTTCTCTGTGTCTGTTTTATGCTCCAATTCCTGAAGCTATACAAGGATATCTGACAACATGCCCCGCATTCTTGAGTTCTTCCATCCAATGTCATGAGCTTGTCACTTTGCTTCATCCATTTGATTGATTAAAGCGGCTCATTCCCACACAACTCCCCACTAGACTGTTGAAGGTTTCCAAGCGCACTTGCATATTGGCATACTCCAATATCTTAACAAACAGAAAAGTGATAGCTCAGCCAAGAGTCGTTTGGCTGGAACTCTCCATTTGATTGACCCAACCTGAAATTGCCCATATTCTGAGGTTGTTAAGAAGGAGCTGGTCACATGGTCGGCAGCCCACTTATTACACCACTCAGCAAAAAAGTTGGCCAAAATTTGATTGCTGATGCGTCAGCATGATCAGTCACCTGCCGCTCTAACAGGGTAACCAAGTACTTCATCTAAGCCAATGCCATCTCAATTCCTTCCATCCATTCTTACATTTACACCATAAAGCGCTCAGTGTTACCACCCAGCGTCATGACATCCCATAACCATTCACACAAAAGCCCATGTCAGTCTAACAATTCTTCTATTACTTGGGGAAACTCATGATTCAAGTGTGGAACTAATTGATCCAAGTGATTGTGGACATCCATGAAATGACCGTCTACATGCATCATCACCACCTGTATTTCTGAGAAAGAGTGGTCAAGGCGTTCAAGCAAGAGGCAAATGTCATTCTGTTGCGCTTGAAAATATGCATAACATTGCCAATATCAATGATATGCTGGGCCAACACACGTAGTAATTGGTGAATCAAAGGATGAACATACGCAACCAGTTAAAACTCAACTATATGGGAGATGAGCCAGTGAGAAAACCCAGCTGTGGTAGCATCGAGGTAAGTCATGTAAAATTCATAACGTGCTTCTTAGTCTCATTGAATATAAATCAGGCTCATGGCATGTTCACCCACATCTCCTTTGTATAAGCATTAACCCCACAAATACCATTCCATGATACCTCACTTTTTTTGCTGAGGAACTACGTTAGTGGATCTGCCATGTTGGTCTGACTTCAAAGCAGGGAAAGCTGCTAACTGCAAGTCCATCCTGGTTTCCTCATCTCCTGGTTTCATGACTGTAAATAGAGCTGATTCCTCATTAGATGTCTCCAACAGCTCACCAGAGTACTGGTCATGGAACCCTATTAGACTCTTACATAAATAGATGGGGCTCGTCATGATGCCCTAGTTGCCATTGTACTACAGTTGATCAGTGGCCCCCTGTAGTGAGAACCACTGTTAACTATTGGCGGTATTGATTATATCTGCTAAGATAGTTTCACAGGTTATACACCACTGAGCAAAGGACATATGATATGAAGATCGATATTTCTTTGTAAATAATAAAAATATATTAAAATTTAAGCTATCATTATAACAGATACTACCATTTTATATATAAAACCACAGACTACATCTACTAACTTCAACTTCCTCATACTATATAAAACTCCTTTTTCATATTCTCTTGCTCATCTCTTAATCCTCATTAACCTCAGTAGGCCTTCGACCTTTTCACTTAGTTAATTTCTAAAACTAAAATTTTAGGGGTTTCGCCTCATCATTGAGGCTCTGGCGGAATTCACAATATTTGCCAAACATTATTGCCTTGAGAAATTTACTTCACATCAACATAATCCACCACC
Organism: Massospora cicadina; assembly: GCA_022478985.1. Taxonomy (NCBI): domain Eukaryota; kingdom Fungi; phylum Entomophthoromycota; class Entomophthoromycetes; order Entomophthorales; family Entomophthoraceae; genus Massospora; species Massospora cicadina. The sequence goes on along the minus strand of JAKSZP010015931.1, from coordinate 122,551 downwards.
CAAATCTTGAGACTCATATTGACTCATAAAATGTAACACCTGAACCTATAGCTTAACTTTCAGTCATACCAGTTTCTTGATAATGGTAAAACTGAAATATATTGCATCTCATTCCTACTTGCAAGGGCAGGTCTAACATAAATGTCATCAAACCTACGACTAATATATTATAAATTATCAAGAATTTAAAACTTTTATAGCCTATTTTGGTGGATTCACTCTTCTTCTGAAAATCTGAATAATCTTGTTGTTGTAAGTGTTGACTTAATTTAAAAATCATCATTTGATTGTCAGTGGTCATAATAAAATGAAAACAATTTGGCTTCACTAAGGTGCTCTTACAATTTGCCCTACATCTCAGGTCCCCCAAGTATTCTAGAATCGCCACGCAGCAATTTCTACCCTTTAAATCAATATCTCCCCATAAATGGGCAAAATTATACCTGACGAACTAATTGTACACATTGTGCCTATTGTAATACCTGGCTTTAGTGACTCTAGCCTAAAGACATCAATGTTTGTGGCGAGAGTATCCGTTATTGTTATCCATTATTTCTACACCAATAAAGTATCGTCACTTTCTTAATCTTAATTTAATGGAAGCCATTATTAGAGCAGTGAATTACTAACTCAAGAACCAAAGGGATATTGAATATTGTACAACACTCTGTGTGATATTATGTAGAAATTAATTTGTCATGGGGAAGTGGATATACAATTGAGTATGATTGAGAGGAGTTCCAGGAAGAATCTATATATGTGCAGGTAGATTGTTTGTCTTGTGCTCTACATAGTGGTGCTCACTACAGGGCCCCCACTTAATTAATCCTATATCAGAAAAACTGAGTCTCCTATTGGAGAAGAAAAAAGTCAGGATAACCAAGCTCTTATATATGTCACACCTAACCTAGTCCTTCCCAGATGGCTCACGCTGAAGTAAAATAGACTTACTCTCCTCATTTTAAAGAATTAAGCGCATATAGCTTCTCTGAGGAGAAGCTTCATCAGATTAGTCAAATGCTACTATGTGGGTTCCAATTATTCATATATGAGTCAGATGACCATATAACTTCCTTATTCTACCAAAGACACAACCAAGACCAACTATGACAAGACTATGAGCCATTTTGCTGCATGAATTACAGCCAATTGTTGTCCTTAATTAGCAGCATTGAAAGTATAGGGCAATACATTATGGGATAACTGCGGCATACCATGAGGAATCCTTGAATAACTTTTGTCTATCATTATGCTCTAATTATGGACATCTTTCAGCAAACCAACAAAATGAAGATGCAATGCGCTCCTTATACATTCAGCTTAAGAAATTTATAAGGGATACAATAGGCTGTAAACTCAAATCATGAGCTCAGTTGTCAAGCATCCCAACAACTAGATGAATTATCAATAAGCTAAATTGAAATTTGATCAAGATTAATAACCAGGCTATGATTGAATGAGGAGGCACTGCCTCTTGGGTACATGAAGTAAATCAGTTACCAAATAGAATCCAAGAACGTGATAAATGCTGCAAAAATGAAAGTTCAGCAGTGTCGATTGGTGGAGGAGCTCAACCAGTAAACCAATGGGAAATGCAAGTTGCTGACCAGCATATTGGAAGTATGGCTTAGGCAATCACCACCCTTCAGGAGGAGCTGCAAATTCTCTAAAGCCAACAAGTGGCCATGCGCCTTGACATTGACTCCTTAAAGAGTACTTATATCTCATTGACTAACAATTTAAGGGACTTTTTAGGGGCTATAACGAACTTTGACATATCAAGTAAAAGTTATTGGAAGCCAACAGAGATCTAAAGGCCAAGATACGGAGTTCCAGACTTTAATTTATGCGTGATGAAGTGAGATTATTACGTTGGAGAATTAAAGATCTTACAGAACAGGATCAAGAAGAACAACTGACTTGGGAGAGATGCACGGAGACTGATCTGAGCATTGGATTGTGCTAATGAGAATTCAGAGTCCACCATTAAGAACAAATTAGACTTTTGAGGAAGCCCTCCCTGAAGTGTATTTTGTTTCAGTTGAAACTGCACATCCCTAAAGATCCATGCCAACTGCTTTATTGGCACTGCCCCTTAAGCTGTTCCTTCTATTCAACCTTGAGGCCCTGCTGGGGTTTAACAACCCAGGGCCTCAAATCGAGACTTCACTGGCTGTAGTCAGGCCTTCTGCAGCCAGTATTCCAGCCTTTTCATCAATTCAACCCAATCAACATGCCCAAGTTGGACCAACATTGAAATTTGCATTTTTATATAAAGATGTTTAGGGTGATGATGCATGGAGCTGACAATTTTTCAAGACCACAACTATGATTAAGTTTAAAAGTCTAAAGCTAGGGCTATATCGTGCTTTATCTTTACAAGGACTATTGAAGCTATGCTGACACTAATAATGTGGCACTACATGGATGTAACAGCTCTGAGAAAATGCCTACTCAAAGGCCAAGTATCGTGATAAATTAATTTCTAGAGAACTATACTAAATAACAAGAAATTGATGACTAGGTGATAAGCTATGGAACAGGTGGATAGTAATTTAGGTTCAAGGCAAGCCTTGAGATCGAGTGGAAGATTATGTTGATGTGAGGAAAATCAATCAAAGCATTCATACTTAAGCGTTTTGAGGGAATTCATCCAAAATCCAATGTTAGAATGAAACACCTAAAACTCGTAGCAAATAGGAAATTACTAAGAGGAAGGGCTGAGACTGATTAAGAATACCAAGTGTCAGCGCTACATTTCTCTAGATTGGCGCCAAGGTCTGAAGGTGGCTCAAAGCTGCTAATTTGCAGAAAAGGTCAATAAGGAAGCAGAAAGTTGGGTAAGTTATCGAATATTTTATTAGGTTTAGAAGGATTCAATATTTATAGGGTGTGTTGAGACTCAGTGCCTCATGGATTGTTGGACCTCATCTGTTCAGGATCTTTACTGATCTTCCAAAAATGGTCTCCTTGTGGGCATCCTAAATGGATTGTGTCACCCACCTGACCGAATTGGTGGAAACGCCGCCCCAAATGACTCCAAAATTGGGGAAGGGGTTCCTGAAGCTGATTCACTTTGGGTAGGTTCAGAAATTAATTTGGTATGGTCCAATTCAGAAATGAGGAATTCGATTTGATTGCTATATCAAATTCCAAAAATGCCCCCCTCAAGATCCTTTCAGAGGGGGTAATACAGTCGCAGGAACCAACCATGTACCCAATTAACCACAGTTCCTTGGTTGATGTCAGCAATGGAATACTTGGACTTCACCCTATGAATGACTTTATAGGGTCCAGACCAAAGTACGTCTAGCTTATTTTGTCAGCCTCCAAGTTGATGGTGATAAAAGAGAATGAGATCACATAATTGAAAATTTGGTAAGGAGGGTCAATCGAGATTAATTTGGGATGTCTCTCTTACAGTGGTGGTGATAATGTCTTGAGTGGCTTGGGCTTGAAGCTGGACAATTTCATCAGCTAAGGCCCTCATTATTAATTCAGAGTTCTCTGGGGTGGAGGTCTCGAGCATTGGGTGGACGCTACTTGGCAGCTGAGGTGCCCGCCCATATAGAGCTTCAAATGGGGACATCTTGATGACTTAGTGATAGCTCACCCTGTAGGCAAGCAAGGCGCTGGGTAGATAATGGTTCCAGCGGGCAGGATCTGAGGCAGCTTATTTTCGAAGAATGGAAATAAGAGTTGCATTAGCCCATTCAACCGCCCCATTAGTGGAGGGGGGGTAAGGTGCAGCGAAATTCTGGGTAGTGCCAAATAGCGAGGTAAGTTCTTGTACTACCTGTGAGGTGAAGTTAAATCCATTGTCCAAAAGTAAGGTTTGGGGGCACCCATGCTGGTTGAAAATGTATTGTACGAGGAAAAGGGCTGTGGCTTTAGCAGTAGCAGCTGGGACTGAAATCGCTTCAACTCGCTTGGTTAGATGGTCTATGGCTAGAATAATATATTTATGGTCATGCAGACCAGTGGGAAGAGGGCCATTACATCAATGCTTACCAAATTGAAGGGCCAGTCAGGGCAACAACTGAATGTTGGAATTGAGGGTTGGCTCAGTCTTGCAATCGTCAAGTCATGCATGCTTCCAGGAACTCATGGATAATCTCTACCATGCGGTCCCAGTAGCATCGTTACTTCAGCCACTCATGAGTCTTTTTGACGGCCCCATGTCCCATTGTGGAATGGCCTTCTAGTATAACATCAGTTCTGGAGGAGGGGCAGATGTGTTGGAGCCACTTCTTGTTGACCTTCTCATAAAGCAGCCCATCCTTAATTTGTGTGTCATGAGTCATCCTCTAGAGTTCAATTTAGACCTCCGGAATTTCCAACTTCCACTTCTCAGGTTGGCCTATTAAATCCTACAGCCGGTCCTCCTTGGGGGTTAATGCTGCTAGAACTGGCATCCGGAAGAGGCTGTCAGCATTCTGGTGAATTGTGCCTGCATGATGGATGATGGTGAAATCGTAGCTTTGAAGTCATAGAGCCCACCTGGCTAGCCGACCATCAGGGTCCTTCATTTGTTGAAGCCACCAGAGCGAGGGGTGGTCTGTAATAATAGTAAAATGGGTACCATAGAGGTAAAACCGAAAATGTTTGTTGGCTAGTAGGATGTCTAAACACACTCTCTCAGAAACGCTGTAGTTCCGCTCAGATTTACTTAGTGTCCTACTAAAATAGTTCTTAGGGTGGTTGACCTGGTTTTCATCATGTTGGGCCAGGATAGCCCCAACAGTGATGTCACTCACATCCATGAACAACAAGAAGGGTTGGTCGAAGCGAGGTTGGACTAGAATGGGTTTAGTACATAGATAAGTTCTCAAGGCAATAAAAGCCTGTTCTTGTTTAGGCTGCCACTCGAATGACACATTTTTCTGAATGAGGTAAAACAGTGGCTCAGCGAGTTTGGCAAACCGAGGAATAAACTGCCAATAATTGCCCACCATGCCTAGGAATACCTGAATTCCTTTTAATTTTTGGGGGCACATTATCTTTTCTAAGGAGGCAACCTTGTCCGGTATAGGCTGGATGCTGTCCTTGGAAACCTTGTGCCCCAGGAACTCTAATTCAGACTGAAAGAAGGAGCACTTCAAGGGTTTTAGCTTTATGGACGCCCTTCATAGCTGATTGAAGACTTCCCATAGATGCTCGATGTGCCAGTCAAAGGTTTGAGAAAAAACGGTAATGTCATCTAGATAAACAAGGACGCAGGAAAGCTTCAAGTCCCCAAGGATCCCATCCATAGCACGTTGGAAAGTGGCTGGGGCATTACAAAGGCCTTGGGGCATCCTGGTGGGCTCAAATAGTCCTTCATTGGCTATAAGCGCACACTTAGCCCGGTCCTCAGGGGAGAGCTCAACCTGCCAATACCTACTGGCAAGGTCCAAAGCGGAAAAGTATTGAGATCCGGCGAGCATATGGAGGGAATTGTCAATTTGAGGTAAAGGATAACTGTCCTTTTTAGTGATGGAGTTAAGTCATTGATAATCCATCACCACCTGATGGCTACCACTCTTCTTCTGAACCAGCAGAAGAGGAGAGGCCCAAGGGCTGCGCGAGGGCACCAGGAGTCTGGCGTTGAGTAGTTGTTTTAGCTCAACGGTCACCTGGGCCTCCTTAACCTTGCTCTTTTGGTAAGGTTGGGACTGGAAGGGAGGAGCATCCCCAGTTTCTACATGATGGAGGACCTCGTTCATTCTTCTGAAGTCATAGGTCGAGGTAAAAATAGGTCCAAATATTCTTTCAACAACTTTATGACCTTATGCTGTTGGTCATCCAAGAGGTCTTTACTGATATTAGTATCAACCAGACTAACCGGGGTGGAGCTTCCAAGCCAAAGTCTCTCAAGTACCCAAAGTTTTGGACGTCAGCAATAGCTTCCACTGGTAGTAGATGGACATAGGCGGCAGGGATGTTTGGACCTACTATTTTGGGTTTATCAGTAAGGTTGGCTAACAGCACTGATATAGATCTAACGAAAGCTGGATCTAGGATCCCTGGACAAGTTAGCACCTCCTTTGGGGATGGGTTGTCTAGGCCTCAGAACTCTAGCAGGTACCATGAGGGTATGTTGACATGGACCCAGATATCGCGATGACCTGAGATTTCAGGGGTATTTTAGTCGCCTTAGGTAAGTAAATTGGCATGCCTTATTACCCATCAACAGCAGGAGGGGGCAGTTGGACTTGGGAACCCCTAATGTGATATTTGAGCTGATCAATTTGGCTCTTACTCTCTAGCAGACAAGCTCAGGTTTTAAACTCAATTTTAGAGTCACAGGGGTCTCAAAAATAAGCGGGATATGATGACCAAGTAAGGATAGAAAGCCACCATCATAATGGAGCACTGCCAAATAATCTCAAAGAAACTGAGTCCTGAGGAGCAGGTAATAGCTAGGGTTATCCAGAGCGATGGCGGGTGTGTCTACAGTGAGCTTCTCAAATCGTATTGGTAGAGAGGAATAGGCCTCTATAGATCAGGTGCACTGGGGGGCAGCTATGCCATACTCCATATAGTGAGGCATATTGGGAGCGATCTTGATGCATTTCATCAACTTGGAGGATATGACATTCACAGGGGAACCACTGTTGACTAAGGCATGGACTGTTATATTAAGAACTCGAACTGCAACCTGGATGACCAGACTTCCAAACTGAGGCGGCAGGGTGAGAAACATGGGAGTGTCATCAGAAGAAGAGTAAGCAGTATCAAAATCTTTATTATCATTAAATACCGAAACTTCTTCTCCAGATGCCATAGCTCCTAGTTTGTTCAAGATTGCGGAGGATTCTTGAGGCTGGGTAGGGTTGTCAGCACGAAGTGCCTCATCATTCATGCTGACTGCCCTTTTCCCGCCTCCTCAGCAAGTCGTTTCCAGTAGTTCTTGGCGCTGTGTCTGGAACCGTTACAGTAAGTGCATCTGGATCAAAGGATTTTTCTGGTTTTTGACCACATGGACTCTAGGACGGTTAGAGGGGCCTGTGGAGGTAGCCTTAAAGTGAAAAGTTGACATAGGGATCTCATTAAGGGCCTACTTGATTTCTAGGATGCAGGTAAACCCATTCTTCTGGCCGATTAATGCATTTGGACCTCAGGGTAGGATCCCAACGCAGAAATGACAGCGGTAATAGCGTCATCCAGGGTGATACAGTTCGTGGTGACCAAGGGTTGAGCTTGGGCATAAAAGTGGCAGGCGAACTCTGTGGGGCTTTCTCCTTTGTTCAGTCAGATACCCATGAAAGCTTGTTTTTGGTTAGCTAGGGTTTGGTTGCTGCCAAAATCTTGAATTAAAGCTGTGCAGACCTGATCCCAAGTTGTGCACTCCTTCAAATGAGGGGTCATGATCTCCCAGGCAGTGCTATCTAGGCAGGAGTGGATATGTTTTACCTTCTGCTGATCGGTGGCCTCCTCCATAAAGCTCTTGTAAGCGTACAGGAAGGATGTAATGCTCTTGTTATAAAATTGGCATTTTTGTTGAGATAAGCCATAAAACAATATTATGCAGGGTTCAACCCACTGAGCAATAGGACCAACAATATGAGGATTGTTGACCTTGAGACAACAGAAATAAACTTTTTATTTAAAATATAAAGCACTCGCCCCCATTATACTTCTTTATTTATTATAATAAACACAGCTAATCCTAGCTGTTTTGCCCGCTCTAAACTATTAACAACCTAACCTCCTCAATCATCTCATCCCACTTGTATTGTAGTGACTTCAGATGGTACCACTTTCATGGATTAGTAATTCACTTCGCCATATCTCATTGGTTCCTCCAATTCTTTATTAGTTAATTCAAGATCACCCAATTCAGTCAATTTCCTGACAACCCAATATCGCCTTATTTTGAGGCACTCGAATTACCATAACTCATATTAAACTTAGCGGATTCCGTCCATTCTGCTATAATGACTTAGGGCTTATTACCCAGCTATATTGGAATCGCGACATTACCCCCTCCTTGACTGGATGATGAGGATCATATTGCTTATACGCCTGTAAGAACTTCGCATGCACTCAGTTGATGATCCAACCGCTAGCGGGGTCCTTGATAATGTATGTATCTATACCTGTCTTCTCAATGACTTTGAATGGCCCAATCCAGATACTGGCCAGCTTGTGTTTACAGCCAAACCCATGATGATCATGGAATAGGACCATGTCTCCATCTTTGAACTGTGCTAGGCCACTTCGCCATATCTGATTGGCAGCCTGGCTTTTGACTTTCTTAGCTAAGTTGAACAAGTACGCTTCAGTTTATAATTTAATCAGCGTATTTGTTAGGACAGTCAGATACCGTTGCAGATTTATTCTGCCAGTGTCCTCTACACAGGCATACAGAAGTGTGGGAAGAGCGGGGTGCTGTTTGTAAAGCAATTGGAATGGGCTTTTCCCCTTGGAAGAATGGTAATTAATGTTGTAGCCAGATACCGTGGTAAAAGGAGGGTACTCCAATTGGAGGGCCTATCAGAAAACAACTTTTGGAGAATGTTCACCAGGGTCCCATTAACCCGTTCAACCATTCCATAGGACTTGGGGTTATATGGAGTTGTTAGAACCCCACGGATGGCCATTATTCCGTTGATTTTGGGAAGTATGTGAGAGGTAAAATTAGTGCCGTTATCAGTAAGGATAAACTGTGGGCAGTCATGATGCTGAATGATGCATTCCATTATAAACTTAGCCACAGTAACTGCACCCAGATCCCTAATGGCCTGTGCCTCAACCCACCTAGTCAAGTGGTCAATTGCCATCAGGATACACTTGGACCGGTTAGCTCCTGTTGGCATAGGGCTGACGACATCAAGGGACACTGTATGCCAAGCAAAGTGCGGCTTTACTAACTGATATGAGGTTTTCCTGTGAAACGGGTTTTTTACTTGGAGCTGGTGACAGGAGGAGATAGTATCAAGCACATCGAAGTTCATGTTTTCCCAGTAATACTGAGGTTGCAATTATTCCAACGTCTTGCGCACACCACCATGCCTAACTTCCCTATGTGCACTCATGATAATGTTGGGCCGCATTGAGGGTCGCGGAAAATCACCATGGAATCGCCAATCCGCTTGTACAACTCACCATTCCGCTGGAAAGTATTGGCTTGCATTTCATTATACACCTTGATGACTTGGGGCGGCTCATCATCATACTTTCCGCTGAGCATTTTGTCATACATAATATCGCTTAGGTCTGCCATAACTGCAATAGTTGGTAGCCTTGACAAGCAATCAGCATTCTGGTGTTTTGCTCCTGGTCGGTGAAGGATCTCAAAGTTGTAAGCCCGTAATTTAAGAGCCCATCGGGCTAAACGACCCTCTGGCTACTTAAGGTTCTGCAACCAGTGTAACGAGGCATGATCCATTATGATTTTAAACTTTACACCATGCAGATATACTCTGAATTGCTTATATGCATAAATCACCGCTAAGCACTCCCGCTTGGTCACAGTATAATTATGTTCATGGCTATTCAGGCTCCAGCTGCAGTATGCCAAGGGGTGCTCCTCCCCTTCATCATCTTTTTGGGACAGAAATGCCCCCACAGCGGAAAGAGATGCATCCATCTGTACAATAAATTCCTTTTTGAAATTTGGGTAACGTAGAACTGGTGCATTGATCAATGCATTTTGAAGAGTATCAAAGGAGCGTTGACAGTGTTTTGTCCATACAAACGTGGCATCTTTTTTTAATAACTCAAACAGTGGACATCCAATACAAATAAAGTTAGGTATGAATTGACGATAGTAGCCAACCATCCCTAAAAATACTTGTATATCTTGATTACTTCTTGGTATAGTCATCTTCCAAATGGCCTCCACCTTAGCTGGTGGGGGCCTCATCCCTGTTGCATCAACTACAAACCTGAGGTACTCTAGCTGATCCTTAATAAAGTGGCATTTTAAAGGTTTTATTTTGATGTTGGCCTCAGCCAACCAGAGGAATACCTATTCCAAATGGGTAATTTGCTCAGAAAATGTACAGGAGAAAATGTTAATAACATCAAGGTATACAAGAACACATGACAGATTCAAGTTGCCAAGGATAGTGTCCATTTCCCGTTGGAAAGTAGCTGGGGCATTACACAACCATTGTGGCATATGTGTTGGTTGAAAAAGCCCTTTTGATGTGATAATGGCACAAGTTTCTTGTTCCACCATAGGTAACTCGATCTGCCAATAGCCAGATATTAAATCCATTGCTGAGAAGTAACGAGCTCCCCCAACCAGTCCAACGCATCATCAATTTGTGGCAAAGGGTATGAGTCCTTTTTTGTAATGCTATTGAGCTTATGGTAGTCTATTACTACCCAGTTAGTACCATCCTTCTTTTTGACAATTAGGACAGGGGAAGCCCATGGGTTCTTTGATGGTTTAAGCATTCCTTACTCCAGAAGTTTATTAATTTTGCTGTAACAACTTCTTCCGCTGCTCTAGATTGGCGGATTGGACAAGATCTGATGGGGGGATGATCCCCAGTGTCCACTTGATGGGTCACTCCTCAGGCGCACCATAGATCATGATCATCGACAGCAAAGATCTCTTTGTATTTTTGAAAAGGCTTCCTCTCTCTTTTCTGATCTTCAGTCAACCCCATTAAATTTTCACGCGGTACAACTGCCATTACGCCAGGCTGTGTTTCAACGGGCAGACCAAATTCATTCAGTAAACCAAACTCATAAATTCTGAGGACCTCCTCAACTGGAATGAAATGGAGGAATGCAACTACTTGGTGCCACCGATTTGCATTGGTTTATCCTGAAGATTCGCTACTAAGACCTTGATCTCCCCATGCCCCAGGAGTATAATGCCAGGGGCCACATGGGGCTCAAGCCATGATTGTTGATAGGGCCCAATGACCTCCCCATATAGCCCAGCAGGCACTTCCACCTCTAACTCAGTGCTTATGATTGCTTAATGGCCAGAGGGAATAGATATAGAGCCAGCGGTATAAGCGGTAGTTCTTGATATTCTTAAATAGATGGGGAAGGGCCCAAGTTTTGCTCTTGAGTTGATGATAGCAAACTGAAACCACTTGATCACTGTACGCAAGGTTAATGTGACTCATTTGTACCAGATCCTTTGGCATTCCGCTGGAAGAGAGGTAGATTGGGATCCGCTGCCCCATAATTTCAAATGTCTCCACTGTCATATCAAAAACAGTCCCAAAGTGACGCATAAAAGTGGTTCTGATTAACAGGTCATAGTTATTGTTTGGTAACACTTTAGTTGGGGCTACAATGACAATTGACCCACACTGCAAGAGTAGCGCGCTGTACGCTCCTTTAGAGACTGTTCTTTCTGCGCCTGCGGTCCCATACACCATATGATGCTCCACGTCAGGCTTTAATGCCAACTTTGACACCAACTTTGTGGATACTATGTTGATTGGGGCACCTGTATCAATTATTGCACAGACTCGAGTTTTTGCTACAACGGTGTCACAGTAAGTACACTCATAGTAAGATGCATCTGATTGTTTTAAAACATGGACATTTAATGAATCTCTTTTTCCAAGGAAGCTCATAATATCCTTCCCCACTTTAGGTATTCTTTAACAATAGCGTCCACAGGGAGGGTCACGCTTACCCCTATCAAAAGGAGCGCATCAGCTAATGGATATGGTTTATCAGTAGAAAGGTGGTCGAACATTTGATAAGCATAAGGCTTTGGTTGTTCCAGAGAGCTTGCTTCCGTCATGTTCATGAATTGCGTTTGTGTCAGCACATTCACCCCGCCAACAGGTCGCTGATATAAGAAGGCGTCATCATACTGAGGAACTTTCACTGAAGATACAGGAATAGGTTCCAGTGGGACGTTTTGGGTCAGAATAGTGGAGGTAGAGAGTCCCATCTCTACTCCACTCTGACTTTTCCCTGGTGGTACTGCTCCTGAGGTAGGTACTGGACCTGATGATTGTGACAACTTCTAGACAGGTGCCCAGAGCGACCACACGAAAAGCAATTGACCCCATAAGACCTGCGACCTTGATTGTTGTAAAAGGAGCCACCTCAAGGGTTGGGCTGGAATCAAACAGTGTGACCCAGCCCCTCCCAATAGGTAAACTGCTGTTGGCAATTGGGTTGGAAGCGAGGCTTATTTTGATGATAAGGCCAGGGGATGCCAACTGAGCGCTGAACAGGGATGGATAATTCTCCAGATAAAAAAGGCTAGCAGCAGAGGCGCTAGGTTTCCGCTCTATATTGGATGGAGGGAAATTAGCGGACAGACGGTGTAAAATTTGAACAAATTTAAGCAAGGATATGTAAACCTCTAAATATGGAGCCAAGGTATTAAAAAGCTCTCGGTATAGTTTCACAGCAGAGGTCAATTCTATGCTTATGTCACATTCAGTTAAAAGTCCTGCCCCGATTAACACATGGGCTTCTGCTGAGAATCTATCAGCAAATGCAGTGATGGTCTCGTTAGGTTGAATCCAATGGTAAAAAACTCAGCCTTCCATTGCATCATTTTTGAAGTTCCTCCAAACAATCACAGCACAGTATCCTTCACTTTTTGGTAGGTAACGGAACTGTTGGGAAGATAGCATGTAGTTTGGTCGGCGCTTCCAACATCCAGAGTGGACATTAGTAATTTGGCCTTACGCCAATCTGAAGCTCCTTCTACTGCAAACTCAAATATTTTAAAGAATCCATGAATGTTTCCATCGCAATCAAATGGAGGCAGCTTGTTACTAAAACATTCTTGCAGAAACTCCTTCTTTCAGTTTAACACAGCGTCCAGGGCAAGTTTGAGTTCTGCATATTTAACAGTTTCAGTGTGTTGAAATGATTCCTTAGTAACGCAAGCTGGGTATGACATGACTAGTAACTGAGGAACGCTTATCAGTCTATGTGGTTGATCAATGGGCCCCCTGTAGTGAGCACCACTGTTATAAAATTGGCGTTTTTGTTGAGATATGCCATAAAACAATATTACTCAGGGTTTGACCCACTGAGCAATAGGACCAATGATATGGGGATCGTTGCCCTTGAGACAACAGAAATAAACTTTTTTATTAATAATATGGAGCACTTTCCCCCACTATACTTCTTTATTTATTATAATAAACACAGCTGATCCTAGCTGTTTCGCCCGCTCTAAACTATTAACAACCTAACCTCCTCGATCATCTCATTTCACTTGTATTGTAGTGACTTCAGATGGTACCACTTTCATGGCTTATTAATTCACTTCGCCATATCTCATTGGTTCCTCCAATTCTTCATTCATAAATTCATGATCACCCAATTCGGCTGATTTCCCAACAACCTAATATCGCTTTAGTTTGAGGCGCTCAAATTGCCATAACTCATATCAAACTCAGCTGATTCCATCTGTTCTGCTATAATGACTTAGGTTCATTGTCCAGTCATATCGGAATTGAAACAGCTCTCTTGGCCTGGAATGAACCTTTCTTTAAAACTAGGTTTAAAGTTAGTTATCAGAGGAGCGGAGAGGGTGTTAACACCAGGGATAGGTGTTGGCTCTGAAACCTCAGTTTCCGCATAGTTGTGGGTCCTGCTGGTCTAGCCAGCATTGTAGGCCCTCAAGTTCCTCCTGGACATTGTCCCAATTTTGGTTGAGGGAGGAAACGGAAGCCTTGTCTGCGACTTGCTCTTTTAGAGATTGTATGCCAGCATGCTGGCGGTGAAACTGGTCTTTGAGGGTGGTCAGGTGGGTCTCAAACCCTCAACAATTTTGCTCCAGCTGAGAGATATGGGCATTGGTAAGCTCATCAAAAATACTTAAGTTGCCCATTTCATCTGACAGGGCATCTAGGGAGACCCTAGTGTTAAGAGGGACTCCATCTGTTTGAAGTCTGCATCCTTTAGCTACATTCTGATCTTGTTCATGTAAAACAGCTAAGGCTGTCATCACATCCTTCCGCCAGGGGTTCTCAGGGCCATCAGCGGTGGGAGCTGAGGGACCTGGGGGTCCACGGGGACCTTCTGGCCCTTTAGGCCCCTCACGCCCCACAGGGCCTTCAGGCCCCTGAGGCCCTTCAGGACCTTCACCCCTTGATGGGTAGTCGCAAGAGGCCAGCTCTAGATAGTGTAGTTGTAGGGTTCATACCAGATCCTCAACTTGGAGGAGGTGTTGATTCCAAGTTGTTTCGAGGTGTTGGACGTTCCAATGCAGCACATCACCAAGATACCCAGAGATCTCAAGATCTAACACCATTACCTGATCTCAGACTTCATTAAGCAGCCGTTGATTATCAACTATGGCCTCACAGTTTTCTTGAATGAAGGAGGAGGCTGCATTATAAAAATTAATGAGGCGGGTGTGTAGGGCCTGGGTGAGCCCCAGTTGGCATGAGACTTCTTGATGATGCAACCCAATCAGTTGGAGTAGGTGATGGATAACGGGGAGAATGAAATGGCAGAGATAATGTTTGGGGCCCAATGTGAGCTCTGCTGGTGGAAGCTGGGCTGAGCCATAGAGGTCCCACATGGTAGAGGGAATGGCGGAGGCGTGAGAATGACTAGTGTGAGCACCCGCAGAATAGATGCCATTTATTAGTTGTAGGATTACTTGTTAAGGTTTTCGTATTTAAGTTGGTACTGAATTCCACCATTAGAAGGCAGAGTGAACTGTAAAGCAGCTCGAAATTCTATTATTTCAGGTTGAGTGGCTGGTATTTCATGCCGTGAGCTACTAACCCATTAGCAACTCTTCTCAACCAACCAGCAGTTTGGTCTTCTAAGCTGCTAGTATTTTCCATCATGATAGACACTTTCACTTGTAACAGCTTGGAGCCCCCTGTAGTAAGCACCACTCTTGTCAGCACTACAGTTCTCTAGACTGGCGATGAGGTTCCAGGTAAATCGAAGCTGCTAATTTGCAGAAAAGATTGAGAAGGAAGCAGAAAGTTGGGTAAGTTATCAAATATTTTATTAGGCTTAGAAGGATTTGATATTTATAGGGTGTGTTGGGACTCAGTGCCTCATGGATTGTTGGGGCCTCATCCATTCAGGATCTTTACTGATCTTTTGGAATGGCCTCCTTGTGGGCATCCTCAATGGATTGTGTTGCCCACTTGTCCAAATTGGTGGAAACGCCGCCCCACGTGACTCTGAAATTGAGTAAGGGGTTCCTGAAGCCAATTCACTTTGGGTAGGTTCAGAAACCAATTTAGTACAGCATGATCCAGAAGTGGAAATTTGATTCAATTGCTATCTCAAATTCTGACACCAAGGATTATGAGTTGAGCGTGAGAATGAGAAAGGGGTCGTTTTGGAATAAGAAGGAATAAGAGGGTTTAACGGAAGTATCCCATTATCATATATATTAAATAAACTGTGTTTTGGTGAGGTGTGTTGCATTTTGGGAGGTATTAAAGTTCGCTGGTGCTGTTTGATATCTAATCTCCAATAATTAGGGAGGAACACCTACCTAAATAAATTTTTAATTAAATACTACTAATATTAAAAATGGGCTTTTTGGTAATTTATTAGTAGCGATAATAAGATAAAAACAGACCCTCTCAATATCAGATCCTTCGTTATATAAACTGTCTCAAAGGTC
Organism: Massospora cicadina; assembly: GCA_022478985.1. Taxonomy (NCBI): domain Eukaryota; kingdom Fungi; phylum Entomophthoromycota; class Entomophthoromycetes; order Entomophthorales; family Entomophthoraceae; genus Massospora; species Massospora cicadina. Next base: position 107,013 of record JAKSZP010015931.1, on the reverse strand, counting down.
AAGGGAATTTATGGAGATATCCAGAATAGCTTAAACTAGTCCAAATTAGGGAATATGGGGTTATAGCCTATTAAAGCTTGGAAAGCTCCCTTCTTTTTGGATGAACAATGGACGGGGAATAGTTTTTGGCCAAGATGTACCCATGAGGTAACAACTAATATATTTGAGCAAATCACCTTTTGCAAAAAATACTGTAACATGGGGGACCACAGTTACGCCCATAAAAGGGGGTGGTCTCCACGTAGGTGCTTGAATGGGACAGGTAGGGGATGGGGAAGATCCATCCTCTGGATGCCCCTGGGTCTGCCATGAAGTCAGAGTAATCTGACTTTTTGAATTAATATTAATTTCCCACAAGGTGTTTGAACTTGTGTTACCCCAATTTGTGGGGTTCCACCACTAATTGGCCAGTGTCTTTTGGCCTATTAAATCATTACTATTATAAATAATGAACTCCTCATTACTATGGACTTTAAATGCCTGACATTCCCTCTTTTCAGCTGATTTTTCCCCACAACATTTTTTTATGAAGCCTGGGAGGCAAATGTCTGACATCACTTCCCTCAAGAATGGTGGGGGAAAATAGGGCTGTAGGAATTGGCCATTAACGCGGTTAATGGTGAGTCTGGAAGCGAGGGATTTGATAAAATACTCATCCACTCACTTGTAAGTGACTGAAAATGGTCCTTCCCAGATAGTACTGAGCTTTTTACTTCTTGGAGGGATGCGGTTGTGGTAATATAGTACCAAGTCAGATACTTGGAATGAAGGAAAAGGGGGCTTTAGTACATTAGCATATTGACCATCTTTTGTGACAGTTTTAGCCAAATTAGTCATTGCCTCTGATTGTAACTGAATGATATGCTGAGACAATTTTTTCATGGCTTGCTCAGGGTCAGTTTGATCAGTAAATATATCTTTAGCAAACAATGCGGGCACCCCAGATTTTCATCCATACAGCACTCGAAAAGGGGACATCTTAAGGATTCTATGATAACTGATTTAGTAGGCCATGAGAGCACTAGGTAAGTACTGATCCCAGTGAAGGGGGTCTGAAGTGGCCATTTTTTGTAGTATATATACTAGGGTCCCATTTGCTCTCTTCATGGTACCGTTAGTTGAGAAGTTATAGGGGGCTGAAAAAAGCTGTTGTGTACCCATGGTGGTGGCAAGAATTTTCACCACTCTAGAGGTAAAGTTTTTCCCGTTATCAAAGAGAAGAACCTGGGGGCAACCATGTCGAGCAAAATTATCTTGAAGGAGAAAAGTGGCAGAAGACTTGGCTGTTTGAGCAGGGAGATCCACTGCTTTAACCCACTTGGTATAATGGTCAATTCCAACTAAGATGTATCGATTTCCCCAAGTCGTCTGAGTTAGGGTTCAACCACATCTAAACTTATGGTGTGGAAAGGTTGTTGAGGTGTAGTGGGTTGGTATTGATAACGGGTTTTGAAGCTGGATTGTTTTTTGCAGGTCAAACAAGAATCCGAGACCTCAGTTATGGTCTCCATGATACCCTCCCAGTAATAGCGTTCTTTAATACACTCATATGTTTTTCATACCTCACTATGCCCTAACATAGGATGGGACTCCAAAACGACTGGCACTCGTTCAAATGGCCGGAGATAGGGCAAGTATTTTACCCCTATTTTCTTATATAATTTCCTTTTTCTTCCTTCGTGTTGTGGGAGTGCTGAGCGAGCATCTTCTGTACTGATTCATCTTTATCAGCCCATGAATTAGGAGTCATTAAGAGGTCATGAAACCTCTCTGCTTTGCTATTGTCAAGGTAAAGAACAGGCAGCCATGTAAGCCCATCAACGTTCATATGGTGTGTCTCTGCTCGATGCTTAATGGTCATATCATAATTATGGAGCTTAAGAGACCAGCGAGCCAACCTCCCAATAGGATCTTTCATATTCTGCATCCACTTCAATGAGGCGTGGTCAGTAATTACTTTAAATGATGTTATATAAATGAAAGGGCAATAGTATTTGACCGCAAGTAAAATAGCAAGGCACTCTTTTTCAGTAATGCTGTATTTGTGCTCAGCTTTTAAGAGCATCTTGATGAAGTAAGATACGGGATGATCAATTTAATTTTCATCCAGCTGAGTCATGATAGCTCTAACAGAGTAATTGGAGGCATCCATGAACAACATAAAGGGCTTGCCATAGTCAGGTTGATGGAGTGTGGGCCTTTTTTGCAATAGTGCTTTCAGGGTCTCAAGCGCGGCCTTTTGTTCAGCACCCCAATGGAAAGGGGTGTTCTTAACCAAGAGAGGTACAAGGGGCTCACTAAGTTGGGCGAATTAGGTGATGAGCTGATGGTAATACCCCATCATGCCTAAGAATACCTGGATATCATGAAGGGTTTTGGGAGCATGCATTTTAGATATCGCTTCCACCTTGTCTTGAAGGGGCTGAATCCCATCTTGGGAGATGGCGTGACAATGGAAATCCAATTTTTGAAAGAAGGTACACTTTGAGGTCTTCAGCTTGATGTTAGAGTCCTGCAGGCGTTATAACACTTCCTTTAAATGGATAAGGTTCTAATTGAAGGTCTTAGAGGATACTGTAATATCAACGAGATAGAAAATCACACAGCTCAGCTTGAGATCATGGAGAACATGATCCATTGTGCGCTGAAAGGAGGCTGGCGCATTACACAACCCCTGAGGTAGCTGAGTAGGCTATACAAACCCTCACTGAAGATAATGGCGCACTTCTCCTGATCCTGTGGAGAAAGGTCCATCTGCCAATACTCGCTAGCCAAGTCCATGGCAGAGAAGAATTTAGACCCAGAGAGTTGGGCCAAGGCATCATCAATATGGGGGATATGGTAGCTGTCCTTCTTGGTGAAGATTGTTCAGCTTACAGTAATTCATCACTACCTGATAATCTCCGTTTTTCTTCTTTATTAATAGAAGCGGGGATTACCAAGGGCTTTGAGAAGGCACTTTTTACTAGCGTCTAGCAGCTGTTTGAGCTCATCCGCATATGTTGCTCCTCAACTTTAATTTGCAGTAGGGTTTAGAGCAGATAGGCCGAGCATCACCAACGTCAATGGTATGAGTCCAACCTTTCATGTGCCCATAGTCATTGTCAGATGTAGAGAAGATGTCGCTATAGGACTCTAGTAAGGTGTGGACTTTATCCAGCTCATCTGGGGTTAGTTCATCAGAGATCTGAATAGATGGTAGGGTACATAAAGAGTGATCAGCGGTTAACCCCATATCCGCCATAGTTCCAATACAGAAGACTTGCTTTATTTTCTCAAGGGAGATCAACATACCCTTCCGATCTCTTGATGCCTTTTTACAACCATATCCTTCTTGGTAAAATTTCCTAAAAGAAGGTTGATAGCTCGTTGATAGGCAAGGTCTAATACGCCAAGCAAAACTCTGGGCTCCAAAGGACTAACTCCATCAAAGCTAGTTAGTTGAAATAAGAAGTTATGGGTTACTTGTAAGTTAATCTTAGTGTCAACTAACTTTGTTCACCCGCTTTAATTACTACCTCTTCTAAATCATAGAACGGGATACCCTCAAGGGCGTCCACTGATTAAGGCAACATTTTTGTAAGCCGGCCTGCCATCATTTAGTGTATTGTTAAGGCGCATGAGGGAAACTCAACAGTTCAAGCATATTGTTTTTGATAAGCTCTTCATTAGTCAGAATTAGAGGAACCTCATAGTTAAGCAATGAGAGATAACCCTGCTTCAAGTTAATAACCACTTCATATTCTAGAATGAACTGAGTTACAATGAGTAAATCATAGGTATTATTGGTCAAAGCCACAGTTGAAGCTGACAAGAGAAGCTTACCAAAACGAATGGGCAGGGAAGAGTATGTCCCAATGGCGCAGGTGTTATTTGGACCTGCAGTTGAAAACTCTTGAGTGTAGTAAATTTTGGGGGCCAGCTTAATTTTCTTAATGAGCGTGGTTGTCACAACGTTCACCAGGGACCCAGAATCATTGATAGCTTTAACCCGCATTTCATTAACAATGACCCCCACTTTAGTTAAAGTAACACCCAAGGATGGGGGAAGAGCGAGGACCTTTTTTAGATGAAAAGTGGATGCAAGTCGTTTGGCCATTTCAAGGTATTTCTCCTGGATAGTCTGCAGGGTATGAAAACAATGAGTAGATCAGAGAAATGTGGCAATGAGCTGGTCAGAGTCACTGGCTGTGTCAATGATCTCAAGACTCCTTATCACTTACCAAAGATATGTTTGATGAGGGAGCTTAGCCCAATTCATTCTTTCCAGGTTCAACCAATTGGGTACCTCCACTTCACTTGGGGCTCCTAAAACATACTGACCAACATCTTCATCACCCCCTTTAGACTCATCGTCAGAGGGATTATCAATGCAGGTTAGGGGGAACATAGGAGGTGGGGTAGGTTCAAAACTTCCCTTATGTGATGATAGGTCCGGGGATTGCTTCTCCACCTTATTAACTTTTGGAGGAGACGTTGGAATTATCACAGCTCGAGTTTTGATCTTCAAAGTAGGGGATTTCTGCTGCCTCATGGAAACAGGTTTCATACTTGAGTTAGCTGAATGAGAGGGTGAAGGGGATAACACCTTGGAGGTGGATGCTTCACCTTCACTAGCTTTAAGTCGTTCCATGGCTGTGTGCTTCTGTAATGCAGGCAGTTTACCTTTTGGTCCTGGGCATTTAACCCATTGTTAGTAGGTTTGATTAGAACCCGAGAAAGGAATTTAGGCTGTGTAGCAGGCCTTGAAACCACTTGGGTTGGCTGCTCTGGAGAAAAGGATGGGCAAGACAAAGGAATGACTGCTTTCACCTTCTGGGTTTTTGGAGCTGAAGATAAAGGAGAGCATTGCCCCATCACAGCCATTACCATCTGATTATCATTATGGTAAGATGAAGCAGTATGTGATGGCAACTCCAGAATGATAGGTTTCCAGAGGGAAACAGCCGTATTAGAGGCTAAAATAGCTGGAGCTGCTTGGCTCAGAGTCCCTTGCATAGGGTTAAGTTCATAAAGATCAGCCACCTCTAATAATGCTTCCTTGATATCTTGTACTTTTTAGGTGAACGATTTACAGAAGAGAGGTGCATTGTCAAGGAAGGATTAGATGCCAAGCCAGCCAATATAGCCGTAATTGCATCATCTAGGGGTAGCACTTTTGAAAGCAATAGGGGATGAGCTTTAATGTAAAAGCGTTCGGCAAAAGAGGCAATAGATTCTCCCTGTTGCAGACTAAGGCACATAAAGGCCTTTTTTGCCTGTTTAGCCTTTGTAAGGAGCTAAAGTCCTCAGTTATGCTTTCTTAACCTCCGCCTAAGTGCTGAAGTTGGCCATATGGGGAACCATTATTTCTTGAGTGCCGACTCAATCAAGAAAGGAGGTACTTAATTTAAGTAATCGTTCCCCCTTCCATAGCAACTTCATACATAAAGAGGATTGAAGCAACACTTCCCTCACCCGGGGTAAAATTATCCCTAAAAGGGGGTTTGTGGATAGTGGGAGCAGCTCCATAAAGGCCTTGAGAGAAGGGTAACTCAAGCTTTTTGAGTCAAGACAAGGCATAAGCCAACTGGAGTTCTAAAAGCAGTGATTCTAGACTCAGCTGAAGCGGGGAGGTTGTGAGTGGAAGTCTCCCCACTAAGATCCATTATCTTATAAGTTTTATTGTAGTGTACAGGTCCCCCTGTAGTGAGCACCACTTGTTGGATTTAGGAGGTATTAAAGCTCGCTGGTGCTGTTTGATACCTCTTCTCCAACAATTAGGGGAGGAACACCTACCTATTTAAATTTTAATCAAATACTACAATATTAAAAATGGTATTTTTGGTAATTATATTAGTAGCGATAATAAGATAAAAAACAGACTCTTAATATTAGACCCTTCGTTATTTAAACTGTCTTAAAGGTCAAGAGAATTCAAGGAGATATTTGGAATAGCTTAGACTAACACAAATCAGGGAATATGGGGTTATAACCTATCAAAACTCGGAAAGATCGCTTCTTTTTGGATCATAATGGACGGGTTTTATTATTGGCCAAGACATACCCATGAGGTAACAACTTAATATATTTAAGCCAATCCTCTTTTGCAAAAAATACTGCAACTTGAGGGGACCCCAGCCACGCCTATAAAACTGGGTGGCCCCTGCGTAGTGCTTGAATGGGACTGGTAGGGGCTGGGTAAGATCCATCCGCTGGAAGCCCCTGAGTCACCACAAAGTCAGAGTAAGCTGACTGTTTGTATTAGTGTTAATTGTCCGCGAGGTGTTTGAACTCATGCTACCCCAATTTTTGGGGTTCCACCAAAAATCAGCCAGGGTCTTTTGGCTGATTAAATCATTACTATTATAAATATCAATCTCCTCATTATTGTGGACTTGTAAATGTCTGACATTCCCTCTTTTTGGCTGATTTTTCCCACAACATTATTTTCTGAGACCTGGGAGGCAAATGTCTGACAGGCGATAGATTTTTATATGAATACTTTGTTAATATCTCTTGAGGATTAGTGATCACCATATTCTTTGTCCATTGCTCAGTAGGTTTTACCTGTGCAACCAGATCAGCCTAATCAACCAATATTACTGAAAGTTAACATTGGTACTCACTACAGGTACTCATTAATCAACACTTAAAAAGCTCCATATTTTTTAAAGCCATGGCACAACCAGCTCACCTTGATGGGTACTATCTCAATTTATCAAGTTTTCTCAATACGCAGAACTGAAGCTTGCCTTTGATACACTACTCCAGGCTCAAAAAATGATTTTCCAAGAAAGTCAAAGTATAAGCCAATCATCTCGCCAAGGCCTTTCACCAACTGCACTTGGTGGGTGACCAAACCAACAAAGTTGCCGACCTCTTGGGCAACAAGACTGAGCGGCTGTACTGTGCAGAGTTAAATTAAATGAAGTTGTTAGGGCGGAGGAGGTCTACAGTGACAAGCTGCCACCATCTAACCATGATGGAAACATACATGGAGTTTTCAAGTGGTTTTAATTCTCCATATAGGGGGCTTCCAATAGGCGGAAAGATAAACTGTTGTCAACCGCTTTGGATGTCGCAAGTGCTGACCAGGTCACATGTTACCTTAAGGATAGTACCGTAACATATGAAAAGGTGAAGGAGACCATGATGCACCTTTTTGGGGGTGTGGCAAAAGTGGCGCAGCGCAAGAAAGATTTTTTGACATTTCAGTTTCAAAATAATTAGTCCTTGGTGGATCTTGCTGAGCGTTTCACGGCAGAGGCTCATGTATCAGTGGGAGCAAATATCTTAACTAATGAGTAGGTGGGCGTAGCGATAATGGCAGCTGTTAAGCCATATCAAGAACTGTATAGCGCTGTCTTACTTTCAACAAGATGAAGTGGAGCTAAAAAATATTAGTCATTTACATCACTATCTGTCACTTTTAGTGTTCCCAATGTGGAACAGAAAACCCCTGCAACCGCTACCAAAACGCCATTAGAATTGGAACAACAACGACTTGGTTATAATCTGATTGGGAACATTCATCCCCTTAAAGCTTTGGCAATTACTTTCCTCCCCCAATATTATCAACCAGCTCATCCTCAGCTGAATTACATTCATCAATTAATTTCAACCTGGATATATGGGTGAGATGCAGAGATGAGTGCCGCTTATATATGCTTGTTTCTCTGAAGCCAACGAGGCCATAATGCGGCTAACTGTCCAGGCAAGCCAAATGTCCATGTGGTACCAGTTGCCCTGAATGGTCAGGGAAAAGGTCAAGTGGAGTAGAGATGGGAAGCTCTACTTCCACTAAACCAAACCTTATTTTCCCTGATGATTCCCATTAGTCAACTTTTATCAGTCCCGGTACTTGCCCTGACATTTATTTATTATATTAACAAATCCTCTAAGATATTGGCCTCAAGGTGAGGAGAGACTCCAATAATGCGGACATGGATTTCTGCTGAGATGTGTTAAAGCCAAACGCCTGGCAAATCATTGAGCAGAATGGTATAGTTAAGGGCGAACCTCCAACACATGTCGCAGCTCTAGATGGGGTGGAAGCGACAATTTCAGTAGAATTGAATACCCAGGAGAATCCTCATGTTGGTGCCATTATTTTCACTTTATGGATAACTAAAAGACTGTGATAAATATGCATTAAACACCAATGATTATTCTTATTTGTGTGTACGTACTGTGACATTTTTGTACAAGATACCAAAATTCAGGCAATTATTGATACTGGTGCTCCCATCATTATAATATCCACCAAGCTCATAGCTAAGCTTCCACTAAAGCCTGACGTGGAACACAAAGTAGTTTATAGGACTTCAGGAGCACATAGCACTGTGTCAGAGGGCGCTTACAGCGCATTGCCTTTGAGGTTTGGGTTGATTGGGAATCTTCTCCAATTTGTGTTTTTCCTAATAATCATTATGACATGTTGATTATAGCCGCATTCATGTGGCAATTTGAGGCTATGGTCAATGTGACATAAGAACCCATTAGTATTCTAAGACAAAAGATTACCATTTACTTTACCTCCAGTGAAGTCTCAAAGGACCCATCTTCTCAGCCAAATCAATCTCACGTACAGTGACAGAGTGTATCTGTTCAATATCAGTGGATGAAGCGGATGAGAAGAGACTTTTTTAAACAGATCTATGAGTACAAAGGTACTACACTACGGTTGGCAAGCACTTTAAGCATACCTTCTGGGAATCAGGTCATAATAGGGACTGAGCTTAAAATAGACATCCCTGAAGGGCTATAAAGTAAAATTGTGGGGCCCTACCAGCAATTGTGTTTTGAACCCCATGTGGCTCCAGGGATAATGTTACCAGGAAACGGGGAAGTAAAGGTATTGCTAGAAAACCTACAAAAGGTGTCGTTGCTGAACCTAAGGCACCAAGTGGTGGATATTTTACATTTGATTCCTATTAATAAAGTCTGCTGTATTCAAGATTTTGGGTCTTGGGAGGACCTTTACCTACCTTTAAAAAGCTCATTTAGCATAATGGCAGTGATTCAGAGAGAAGCTCTGACTGGGCTGTTGGCGGAACAAAAGATAGAGCGATGGCCCTGTTTGAAAAATACCGAGATATCTTAGCATCTGATGACCATGATTTGGGATGCGCATGCAGGATTGTGCATTTGGTAGACATAGGAGACCATCCTCTCAATTGTTCACAGACCATCCGGCGCTCTAAAGTTGCAGATGAGTTGTCTCTGATGAGGTAGATAAGTTGCATGAACAAGTGATGTTAGAGCCGTCTAAGGGTCCATGGGATTTCCAGAGCTCATTATTAAGAAAAACGATGGCACAAACCAGGTGGTCATCAATTACCAGAAGCTTAATAGAGTCACTAAGAAGTACTCCTATCCTCTCCCGCAAATTGACAATTCTTTAGATCAGCTGGGAGGCGTGAACTATTATTCTGTCATGGACTTTATATCAGGATGCTGGCAAATTGAGTTGATGGCAGTGGAACGGGAAAATGCGCCAAAATCACATTGAAGGGTTTGTTTCAGCCCACGCATATGTCTCAAGGGTCGTGTATTGCCCCAGCTACGTTCCAGCGTGCTATGGACACCTGTCTTGGGTGACTTGAAGCTATCCTGTGTTCTAGTCTACCTCAACCATATCAATATGTTCTTGCAGATGTTCACAGAGCATCTTGGCCACTTAGAACAAGTGTTCTGCTGACTAGCTGACGCTAATATCAAAATTAAGCCTCAAAAGTGCCATTTTTAAGGAGCAATTTAGAATAACTCGTGTTTGTGGTGGACTCAAAGGGCTTAGTCCTCAGCTGGTAAAGGTGGAAGCTATATGAAAGATGACTCAGCTGAGTAATAAATGGGATATCAAGTATTTTTAAGAATGGTCAGATACTATGGTAGTTTATTCCCAAATTAAGCTGTATTGTGTAAGTCCCGGGAATGTCCTCTGGCCATTGATTGGGCCATTTTCCCATTCCCGAGTAAGAAGACACTGAAGAGGATGGCAGTACCCCTCATTACTCAGGGCAATCTCACTCACGTAGTAGACAAGCGCTGGGTAACAGCTCTTCCACTTTGGATCCCACCCCCAGTACCCACACTCACCTCAGCAGAACTGTTATGGAGAATCAGCAAAATCTGCACTAAGATTGTTGAATTGAATTCAATTGGATCTAATTCTATTGGGAATCTGGCCAATGCTCGTATCTCAAAAGGCCAGAAAGGCATGAAGACTGAGCTATTGGCCAGAACGCCTGACAGTTCCAATTTGATTAATATGTCGATTGAACAAATCACCTCCTTACCAAAGTTGTTAGGGATCATTCTCGATGGGCAGGCTATAGCATCAGATGCCATCAATGAGGGTTTGAAGTCCCCTGCTAACAATTTGGGCGTTGTGGTTGATGTGATGCCACAGACTGAACAAATGGCCCAGCGACCAAGCATGGACGGGTTGGGCATCCTGAACCCATTCCCAACAAAATGGATATGCCCCTATGTGGGGTGTCCTTGGGGGATTTCCATCGCTCATCAGGCCAAATGCCATCATACCAACCATCGAAAACATAGCTGAGCCTTGGTTTGGACATTCGATGTCAAACTGACAGTGACTCAACCCACCGCTGAATTTTTTGATGTTGGTTTTCAAGGAACAAACCCGCCTATTCCCAAATAATTCGCCAGTTAGGTCAAAATTTGAGGGTCCCAATCCCAGCTTATCACTACCCCAATCAACCACTATTTAATCAGTTGTATAGCACTGAGAAAATTGTTGGTTGATTTTCTTCCTTTTCCTTCAATAAAATTTTTGCTAAAAAACCAAACAATTTTTTTATTGTATTACTCCTTCTGACCGCATCCCTGATGGCGTTTCCCCGGTGGCCCATCGGTCTGTATACTGGATGGGCTCTATCAGTACTTATGGTCACTATGGCCCCCTCCGTCGTTGATTGGATTCAGCAAGTCTGATATTTATGGCTCTATAACCCCGTTATCATGAACTTCCAGCAACAGTACACCGTGATCTTGTGGCCTATTGTCCACCAATTGCAAGAAAGAATCCATATCCTTGCCTCCCCAGTTGAAATGACCCAATATGCCAATGAATTTATTGAAACTATCTCCGTGATCCCACCCCCTGCAGCGAGGCCCGCTGGGTCAGGAGTGGGCTCATTGTGGTTCGTCGTCAGGATCATACTCACTGTTGTGTTACACCAACAATTTGTCATTTCCCAATGCCCACCTCCATATAGCATCATTCAGTCAGCAATGCCTCTGGCATTAAGGCTTGTTTTTTGGGTGCTTACGCATCCTGACTGGCGGGCTGGTCTAAACTTCTTCTGCCATTTCCATGACATAATTGACCAACCATTACTTCCAGCCACTTCCGTCTTGTTCTTCAAACTGGGCGCTGCAGTGGTTACCCTTTACCAAATGAATGTGCAATCAGTAGTTTGCTGTTTATTGTTTGTTTGGTCACTTTCCAATTTTAGGAGAAGTATCCGCTATACCTTAGGAAATCTTATTCAGTCCGCCCAAGTTGCGCAGATGTCGTCTTCTCCTTCTTCCATTAGCCAAGAAGGGTGCTCAAGTGTCCCTTCCCGGGAGATCGCCAATCAAGTTCTTGACACACTCGCCAAGATGCAAATGCATACAGCTATCACGCTTAACAATGCTTCTGCATTATCTCTTGCCCAACAAGGGCTTGCGTTGTTTGACGCTGTAGATGGGGATGCCCGCCATTGGATTAGAGGTTTTTGCGCTCTTCCTCACAAGCAGGAGACCCCACCCCACTGATGGCTGTCATGTAAGCTGCCCTGAAACCCCCTGTGTCACAATCAGACCACCTATTCAGACTGATCTATGCCATAGCTGAGGCTCCTAGCTTGGTTTCTTTGATCTCTACCTTCCATGAACTGGCCCCCGCGTCAGGTCTCTCTATTGATATGCTTCAAGCAGTCTTTAGATCAGGCTTAGACTCGGGCTCTACTCATCATGAAGTCTGGTCCACCACCCTTGGATCAGTAGATCAAATATGTGCCACCGCGACCTCCATTAATGCCTTACCCCGCCACGTTATCCATTATCAAAAGGGGAATTTTATGATTGGGTTACCCAAAGTAGATGAAGATGATGCGCCTACCTCTAAACTAGCAGTAGATTTGGATGCCAATTCTTTTGTAACCCCTGCATCCAAGTTTGCTGATACAGAGTCACCTATAATTAAATCTGTTGTGGTCCAGATGGAGGAAGTCGTTTCCCCACCCTCATACTCCCAATCTTCACTCCGGCAAAGGCCCCTGACCTTACCCCCAACATGCCAGTTATTTCTTCAGTCACAAGAGAGTCAGTCAAATCTTCCAATAAACAAAACTTCGCTTATTTCCTATTGCTCATGAAGATTAGTGTCAGCTCGCATCATGTTTCCTTCAAGGCCCTGGTTGATACCAGAGCTGCAGGGAACTTCATGAGTGTCAAGATGGCTCAACAATTGGAACTGGAAATGGATGCGGGTCCCTCAGTGATGGTGGCCTCATCTGCTTCTCAGACCTCGTATGTCATTCGCTGACTGGTACCTTTTTCAATCCACCAGTTTAGATTCCGCGATAGTTTTTTGGCCATGCTGAACTTGGTGTTTCAAGTGATCTTAGGTGTGGGGTGTTAATGCCACCAACATGTTAAGATTCACTTGGAATCTAATACGTTGTGATTTTCTAATGATCATCTGGAGGGAGAATTTCCCTTGATTGACACCCTTAAGAAGACACAAGGAACCAGTTCTATCACTTCCTTAGTTACTTCTGCAGGCATTCCAGCCGATTTTCTGATAGCTTAATGCACTATCAAAGAATCTTTAACTTGGAAAAGGCGGATCACCTGCCCCCACACTATAGGTTCAATTGTGGGTTTTGAACGACCGTGGAGTTGGTGAACATCAACTGTCCGTTGTATCCCCATATAGCGGAGGAAAAAGTTGCACTTGATACCTGGTTGGACATTATGCCAAAAAAGGGGGGTTGTACAAGGAGACCTCGCTCGTCGCCTCCCCCATCATCTTCACTAAAAAAGAGGATGGTTCTATCCGTCCCTGTGTGGATTACAGCCACTTAAATAAAATAACAGTTTCTGGTCCCTACCCCTTGCCTCTGGAGCAGATGATCAGCCAGGCAATCGCCAAATCCCGTGTGTTCTCTAAGCTGGATCTGGTGAATGCTTTCAACCAAAATTGGGTAATGAAAGGGCAGGAATGGTTAACAGCGATCTGGACAAAGCGCGGCATTTTTTAATTCCATGTAATGACCTTCAGGCTGAAGAATGCCCCCACCACATTTCAACGTATGATTGACAATGTACTGTGTGACCTACAGTTTACCTGTGCAGTTGCATACATCGATGTTATCCTGGTTCACTCCCTGACTCCTGAACAACACAATACTGACTTGGAAGCAGTGGTGGCCGCCTTGCATAAGGCAGGCTTGTTCATCAAGCCTTCCAAGTGTTAGTTTAATAAGAGGGAGATTACTTTCCTCGGGAACCTTGTCCTCAAGGATGGTTATGAATCCTCCCAACAAGTTAGACGCGATCTGAGAATGGCCAACCCTGACTACACAAAAACAACTTTGGAGTTTCTTGGGAACCATCATTTTCTCAAAAAAATTTCCCAGGCACTTTCCCAGCTGGCTGCACCGCTCCACCCCCTTACAGGGAAAAATGTATCATTTCACTGGATGCCCGAATGCCAGCAGGCATTTGAATCAATCAAAGAGGTGTTCATGTCTCCACCCATTTTGAAGCATGCCAATCCCACTAAGCCATATATTGTTGCATGTGATGCCTCATCAGTAGCAGTGGAAGCGGTGGTGCTTCAGAAGCATGATGGTTTAGAACACCTGGTCACTTAATTTTCCTGGAAGTTCATGGCAATGGAGCAGTCTTGGGCCATATATGACAAAGAATTGGCTGCTGTTGCATGGGCATTAACTCATTGGCAATATCTGTTGCAGGGTGCTCAAAATTTATTGACAGTTCGCATGGATCACCAGGCCCTGTTGTACTTTTGTAAACCCCAAAAATTGGTGCATTGGCAAGCCTGAACCTATTGGGACCTGTGCAGTTTTAATTTTAAATATGAGTTTGTAAAAGGTGCACTCAATGTACTTCCCGATTTTCTAAGTCGCAGCCCCACCCACTGTTCCTCAGACCTGGAGGAATCGGACCTTGTTACCGTGCTTCCTGCCACCCAAATTCTGTCGATTGTTCCCCCCATCATCTCATCCATCGCTTTGGCTCCCAACACCCCACTAGTGGCTCAGGTGCTAGCCAGTCAAATGGCTTGCCCTGAGGGCGTGGAGTTGGTCAAGCAGTTGGCTCACCTGAGTCACAAACGTTCTCTATACTCCTTAGAGGAGGGACTTATTTACTTTCAGTCTCACATCTGGGTTCCCCCTCCTTCCAATTGGAGGTATTCCGCGCACATCACGATCCCCCCACAGTTGGACATCCTAGCAACAAAAAATGCATCGATTTGATCAAGAGGGCCTTCAATTAGGCAGGTCTGATGAAAGAGGTTCCAGCCAGGATCACCAATTGTGTCACTTGCGCCAGGGCTAAGTCAGATCACTCCAGTAAAAATGGCCTCCTGCACCCCTTACAGCAGGCGGAGGGGCCATGGACAACGGTGTCCATGGACTTTATCATCAAACTCCCCTGTTCTAACGGGTTCACAGCGGTGATGGTAGTGGTGGATCACTTCACGAAATTTTCCCTTTTTATACCTTGTACTTCCATAAATATGTCAGAAGAAACTGCCCGACTTTTTATATGCCATGTGTTTTTGATGTTTGGTCTCCCCCAGGAGATCATCAGTGACCGTGGCTCCCAGTTCACTGTGCGGTTTTAGAGTGAACTCCTATCAGTTATGAAAATATCCCCCTGTCGCTCCACAGCATATCATACCAAGTCCAACGGAAAAACTGAGTGGGTTAATCAAGTCCTTGAACAGTACCTGCGTTGCTATGCTGCAGCCGCGCAGGAAACTTGGGCAAATGACCTTCCTCTCACCCAATTCACTTACAATAATGGGACCCACACATCCACGGGGTTTTCCCCCTATGAAGCAACGCTGGGCTACAATCCTTCGTTTTCTTTTAGCTGTACTTGCATCCTGAGGTTCAAGCTGCCACAGATAACGCTGCCCATATCAGATCGACTCATGCCTTAGTGCAGGAACACCTCACTAAAGCCATAGATGACTACAAGCAGTTTGCGCATTGTAAGTGCCTTCCAGGTCACAATTTTATGGTGGGCTCCTACGTCACGCTCAATACCTGTCACTTAAAAATTAAATCCCCTTCCCATAAATTTGATAGTAAACACTCGGGTCCCCACTTGGTGGAGGAGGTATTGGGGAATGAGGCGTTCTGACTGAAGCTCCCTGCGCATTGAAGCAGCATCCTGTTTTCCATGTTGACCCAGTTGTCGCTCTTCAAGGGTGCAATGCCTTTAGAACTGGAACCAATTGTCATTGATAATGGGGAAGAGGCTGAGGTAGAGGCTATTCTGGCATCCTGGAAATCCTGACGTTCTGTACAATATCTCATGGCCTGGAAAGGGTATCCATCCTATGAAAACAGTTGGGTCAAGGCTCGTGATTGCGCAAATTTCATGACCCTGGTTGAAGCGTTCCACACGTCCCACCCCAATGCTCCCCGCCCCCCAAAGAAAGTTGCAACGATTATGGTGATCAAGTTACCCAAGGCGCACAAGAATATGGCTCTTTTGCAGTTTCCCAGTGGCGGGGCCCTTCCTGTGGAAAAAGGAAAGGGTAATGTAAGTCCCAGGAACATCCTCTGGCCATCAATTGGGCCAGTTTCCTGTTCCCAAGTAAGAAGACACTGAAGAGGATGGTAATACCCCTCGTTACTCAGGTCAATCTCACTCACGTAGTAGACAAGCGCTGGGTAACAGCTCTTCCACTTTGGATCCCATCCCCAGTACCCACACTCACCTCAGCAGAACTGTTATGGAGAATCAGCAAAATCTGCACTAAGATTGTTGAATTGAATTCAATTGGATCTAATTCTATTGGGAATCTGGCCAATGCTCGTATCTCAAAAGGCCAGAAAGGCATGAAGACTGAGCTATTGGCCAGAACGCCTGACAGTTCCAATTTGATTAATATGTCGATTGAACAAATCACCTCCTTACCAAAGTTGTCAGGGATCATTCTCGATGGGCAGGCTATAGCATCAGATGCCATCAATGAGGGTTTGAAGTCCCCTGCTAACAATTTGGGCGTTGTGGTTGATGTGATGCCACAGACTGAACAAATGGCCCAGCGACCAAGCATGGATGGGTTGGGCATCCTGAACCCATTCCCAACAAAATGGACCTGCCCCTATGTGGGGTGTCCTTGGGGGATTCCCATCGCTCATCAGGCCAAATGCCATCATACCAACCATCGGAAACATAGCTGAGCCTTGGTTTGGACATTTGAGGTCAAACTGACAGTGATTTAACCCACCGCTGAATTTTTTGATGTTGGTTCTCAAGGAACAAACCCGCCTATTCCCAAATAATTCGCCAGTTAGGTCAAAATTTGAGGGTCCCAATCCCAGCTTATCACTACCCCAATCAACCACTATTTAATCAGTTGTATAGCACTGAGAAAATTGTTGGTTGATTTTCTTCCTTTTCCTTCAATAAAAATTTTGCCAAAAAACCAAACAATTTTTTTATTGTATTACTCCTTCTGACCGCATCCCTGATGGCGTTTCCCAGGTAACCCATCAATCTGTATACTGGATGGGCTCTATCAGTACTTATGGTCACTATGGCCCCCTCCGTCGTTGATTGGATTCAGCAAGTCTGATATTTTTGGCTCTATAACCCCGTTATCATGAACTTCCAGCAACAGTACACCGTGATCTTGTGGCCTTATGTCCACCAATTGCAAGAAAGAATCCATATCCTTGCCTCCCCAGTTGAAATGACCCAATATGTTGATGAATTTATTGAAACTATCTCCGTGATCCCACCCCCTGCAGCGAGGCCCCCTGGGTCAGGAGTGGGCTCATTGTGGTTTGTCGTCAGGCTCATACTCACTGTTGTGTTACACCAACAATTTGTCGTTTCCCAATGCCCAGCTCCATATAGCATCATTCAGTTGGCAATGCCTCTGGCATTATGGCTTGTTTTTTGGGTGCTTACGCATCCTGATTGGCGGGCTGGTCTAAACTTCTTCTGCCATTTCAATGACATATTGGGGCTCCATGTAACAGTCAGAAAATTCAAGTTCTGACTGCTGTATATCAAAATGATTCTTTGGCGCACCAACAGCACTAAAAACATACTAACTTTGAGCAGGAAGAGGTTTGGGGCACCATTTGCGCCAAACATTCCCACTACTAGTTGTTTATGCAGGGTTAATTAGTGGCTGGTCTGACCCAACCACGCAAAAACTCCTTGAAACCAGATACTCAAAAAAAGACCAACAGGTAAGTGAGGTATTCTAAAACCAAAACAACTTTTATTAAATTCCAGAGATAAAAAGGGCCCACCAAACAGATCTCATCTGGGGAGCAACAAACTATGCTCCCCAGGAGGGAAAGCCAGGGGTAGAATTCCAAGATGAGCCTCAGAATTGGCAGGTGCACCTTATAAAGACTGTCTTTTGGGGGCCTCACCCAAATCATTGATTAGGCTTGTACAAGTCTAATCTACAATTTGGGCGAGGCACAACCCAGCGCCCAAAACTGACTGAACCAAAAGTCTTTAATTTGATTTAACTCAGATTCGGAAAATATGAATTTGAGTCAAAATGCAACAATTAGACAAACTAGATTGTTAAACTTCACACTTCGAGTTATTAAAGAAAAACGCCACTTTCAACAGGACTGACCGTTGTCAAAACGCTTACAATGCCTTATGAACTGCGTTGGCTAGTGTTCCCGTTTTATAATACCCTAATTTCAAAAAAGAATTTATTGTGAAAATGGACGCTTTGCTTTCCGCCATAGGGTTTTTAATGTTCCAGAAGGATACCAACAGTGTGGAGCATCCCATAGCGTTTTGTAGATGAAGCCTAAATTGTCATGAACGTTATTATACTGTGACTTAGTGGGAGTGCTTAGAGGTGATATATGCATATAGACAATTCTGGGTCTAACTCCACAGGGTGAAATTTATTATGGTAAAGGATCATGCATCCTTGCGTTCACTTTAAATTCTTTGGAAACCTGAAGGTCAGCTTGTGCGATGGGCCCTGAACCTCCAAGCATATGACTTTGAGATCGTACATCAGCCATGGGCAAAACACCAGAATTTGGATTGTCTCACTCAATTTTTAAACTGTTGACATAATGATAGATTTGACAGACATCATGTTTGAGAAGATGGTGGCGGCCAGATATCATGATGAGCTGACGCAAGTGATCAAAGTGTTGGATGGGCTTAGAAATGATATCTTCTAATGTGATGGGAAATTATTTAAGCATATTGAAAAATTGATGCTGAGCTTTCCAAAACCCTCCGTCAGGCCAACAATTTTATTGCATGCACATAGGGCAGTAGGTTATGGAGGGGTTCAGAAAGCACTTGAGTTCTTATGACCCCATTACTATTGGGAGAGCATGCACTACAATGTGATTGAGATGGTTGTTTGTTGTCATCAGTGCCCAGTGGAGAAGCCTTTTTGCAAGAAAACTACCTACCAGCTGGTTAAGCCCCGAAGCGTGGCACAATGTTTCTCTTGATGTGGTGGGGCCTCTACTGACTGGTGCAAACTGCTCTAAGTATATAATAGCAATTAATCATTTGACAAGATGACTGGAAGCAAGAGCAATCAGTGATTTAGGGGCTGTCACCGCCGCTAAGTTTATCATGGAGTGTGTCATACAGCGACATGGCTGTCCACAATTTATCCTCATAGACAACAGAAATACTTTCACATCGCATATCCTGTCCAAGTTGAATGGACTTATGGCAATCTGCAGGGCCTTGACTACACCCTACCACCTTAAATCTAATGGAATTTTTGGAATGGGTCAACGAAACATTGATAAACATTATCTGTAAGCTTGTAAAAGAATTGGCCATCTGAATGGAGTACCCTCCTACCCACAGCTTTCTTTGCATATATCAGCAACCACTCGTCAATGGGCAAAAGTCCTTTACAGTTGCTCTATAGTAGACATCCAGCCTTACCCCGCTTTGCTTTACTCCTGTGTGGAGGATACTGGTGGAGTAGAACTGCAGCATTATATATCCAAATTGACGGACATGCTGATAAAATATAAACTGAAGCTTATTCTACCAGCTTGTCTAAAAAGATTTATAATCAGGAGGCTGACTAAAGTAGATTTAGAGGACTCCCACAGATTGCTGTAAGACATCATGTCTTGTTCCACGACCAAAATGGATTTGGAAGGAAGAATAAGCTCGAAGAAATCTGGACCAGACCATTTGAATTTATAGAGAAGACTGGTATCAATGACTACACCATTAAAGAACCTGCGGGTGGTCAGATTATTAACCAAGTTCACACAAAATTCCTCCAAACATACAAGTAATAAGAACTCATCATCCAGTCAGGGGGGTAATGTTGAGAAACGATATGAATGGATGATAAGCTATAGATCTGGCATATAGTAATTTTGAATTGAGGCGAGCCTCAATATTGAGCGGAAGATTATGTTGATGTGAGGCAGATTGATTGAAGCAGCTATAGTTTAGCAAATTGGGCGAATTCTGCCTAAACTTTAATGGTAAAATAAAACACCCAAAACTTGTAGCAAATAGAAAATTACTAGGCGGAAGGGCTGAAACTAATTAAGAATACCAAGGATTAAGAATTGAGTGTGAAAATAAGGCGTAGTGCATGCATTGGATTGTAACTTTGGGACCATCTAGTACTAAAAAAAGAATTGAGTGTGAGAATGATAAAGGGGGTCTTTTGAAAGAAGAAGGAAGAGGAGAGTTTAACGGAAGTATCCTGTTATCAAAACATATATTAAGTAAACTGGGTTTTAGTGGGCAATAGCTCTTTATATTAATACTTTATTGTTATTACTTGAGGACTATCAATCACCATATTTCTTGTTCGTTGCTCAGTGGGTTATACCTGTGCAACCAGCTTAGCGGATTTATAACTAATATCGCCAAAAGGTAACACTAACACTGAGTTTTCTGACCATTTATACCATGTGGCACAGGTCCTGATGGGAGCCATGTCATGGATGAATTTGTCATGAAGTTCACCTTGCAAAAAGCGCTAAGCACTATTTTGAGTTTCACCATTTACTAGCTGAGTTAGCTAAGGATCTAGATACCTCCATGATGATTGTATATCTTAATTAATACATAATTACCTTTGGACCACTAAATATTGAAATGTGCGGCAATTGCATCAACCCCAACAAGGTAACACTAAGAACCAAATAAGAACAGCTATAACCGGTGTGGAGTATGGGTTCTTAGAGGAAACTCTTTGAAGTCACTAGCTAGATTTGTAAGTCCAAAGCCATTATTATACCAGTTGTCATAAGAGACACTACAACATTAACTATATCTCATTGCCAATGGATAAAGATTACCGGGGAAAAGATTGTTGACAATAGAGATGGGATACTATATTGTCAAAAAAACCACCTATAACAACTCAGATGCAGGGCCAAACCCATCCTTAGCCAGTACTACAGTGACCTAAAGTCAGAGAGCTAAAATTGCAAAAGATTGCAGAGGAATCTTTTATAAACCTTACACTATGCAGCTTGATGAACAGAACCATTATGGAGAGGGGGTAAGTCAATTAAGTTACCCCTAAAGGGCCTTCATTTGTAAGCTTTATGGTGCTATGTTCTAGAAGCCTGACAACCAAAACTTTAAGGCAACTATGTCGCATGACAAGTATATTTTTTTATTAAAAAAGGGTGTTAAATCACCGCTTAGGTACTATCATCTAGAGTATCCATTTTATAGTAAGTACGACACAATGGACTTATTAAGTTAAGTATCAAAACGAAATATAGATAGGATGATGAAACTTTATTCAAATATAACATAGAGGTTGTATATGCCACATTCAACAATATAAACCCCAAAAAGTAAAAAGGATTGATAAAATTGTTAGGGGAGAACTCCAAAAGGTAAGCATTTTGTCAGGTAATACATTCTAAATATTATAATGCATTTGTATCATAATTTTGATAGGGCAAGAATGGTGAGTTGGATACCCAATACAGTTGATACTGGGGATCACTTAGGTTGATCATTTGGCAGCTTCTTAACTCTTACCACCTTTTAGGTTCATCTTAATTTGACGCCTCAAGTGCCACCTTGTGTCGTTATAGACTAACCTTCTGATGATCTGTAATTTTGATGAGATGGGACTTCATTTTTTATATCATAGGCTTGATTTGGTCCTTTAAAACTATTTTAAAAATTGATCTGTGCCAACTATTAATATTCTCCTGGTAATTAATTTAGGTAATCCTTTTACCCCTCCTTAGGTATAAGTGTAGTTTTGGTTGAGGGAGTTGAAAGGTTAGTATCCTTCTATAATGTCCATTATCAGGATATCTGACATCACCCCCTTCAAAAATATAAGGGGTTAGTACTAACACAAGGATTTTCTATGAATTCAGTTGATCGTTACTCCAATTTCTAAAGGCTTGATTAAGTATTTTTTTACATTAGTGTAATAATGTATAGTTCACCCCAGATAAAATATAATTTTCCTCTTTGAGGTGCTATCCAATTGTGATAAAATATAGGCAAAGTCCAAAATCTAAGTTGCAGGTAAAGGTTGACAAGTTGCATTTGCTACATGACCTTCACTTATAGCCATTTTGGCTAGATTAGTCATTGCCTTTGACTGAAGTTCTATAATCATCGCATAATCTTCTTAATGCTTTCTCCAACTGGTATTATTGCTGCTAACTTCATGAGCTGTTAAATCTAGGATTCCAGGTTATTTCCCATATAAGACCTTTGAAGGAGATATCATAATAATTGATGAAAATTTATCCAGTAGGCAACAATGCACTTGGGAGAAATTGGTCCCAGTGTAATGGATTGATAGTGGCCATTTTGCATAAACTGGAAACCAATGTTCCATTTGCTTTTTCTACATTCCATTTAGTTGAGGGGTTGTAAGGCACTGAGAAAAGTCGTTGGGTTCCCATGACGTGGTTAAGATCCTTATAGCTCTTGAAATCAAGTTCTGTCCGTTATTGCATAGTAGTATCTGCGGGCAGCCATGCCTAGTATATGTGTATTATTATTAAAAGTTAGCAGTGGCTTTAGCGGTCTGCACAAAAAATGGTGATGGCTTTGGTCCACTTCATGAAATGCTTAGTCCTATTAGGATGTATTGTTTACTCTTGTTAATTCAGGTAATGGACCTATGACATCTAAACTGATGAGGTAAAACAACTACTGAGGGGTCATGGGCTGATACTTGTAATTGAACTTATGTGACGTCTGCTTTTTACAAGTAATGCAAACATATAAGACTTCCACTACAGAGTCCAGTATTCTTTCCCATAATAAGAAACCAAGTTCAAATCATTTGATTCCTGAATTCTTCATGTCATAGAGTATTGTGAGCTCCCATTATATTTGGTAACCATTAAAAATGTCGTGAGTAAGGTATCCAGCCAATCCAATTTTCTTGTTAAGTAATCTATTCAGAATCTTTGTAATCAATCATATTCTTTGATAATCTTTTCGACTGGTTTATTTTCATCTTCCCAAAATCCTGCTTTCATGAGTAGGTCTTTAACCGTTTATCTTCACTATTATCAATATATAGTAGAGGCAGTTGATTCAGTCAATCTATTTCTAGTACCTTATTCCAACCTGGAGGACAATATTCATGTCATAGTGCTTAAGCTTGAGAGCACATCAGACTAGTCTTCATGTTGGATCTTTTATGTTATGCAGCCAATTTAGGAATTTTGTGTTAATTTTGAAAAACAACTCAGTTATTATGTGAGCTCCTTCTTTTATAGTTGGGAAAAGCTTTGACCAATTTAACATTGATTTTCAATAAATGTCATAAAGTCTTTCCTAACCTTTATGAGGCTAACAAGTCCTAAACAACAATAAATGACTCTTCTGCCCTCTTCTGGTTATTTTCCCTCTAAAATAGAGGAACCTCATGATGCATGTAACAAATGCAAGCTTCCCTTAACGCTTTTCTACACTTTAATATAAAGATATAATTAGATGAAGACTTAAGAAATATAAGATGATCAGATTTAGGATATATGATGATCTTAATAATAGGCCTGACGCCAGTATTTTATACCCCCAGGGCATCTCCTGTCCATAATCATCTATTAAATGAGTTTAAAAACCATGCCAATCTCATACGGATTATGGCAGCGGTTATAATTAATTTCCAAAATTAATTTGGTTTTTAATTAATTTAATTACAGTTGTTTCTGCTTAATTGAAGGCACTTCTCTTAGCACTAGTGGTGCCCAACCCAAAAGGGGGAGCCTCCATGCATCTTTATTTGTAAATGAGCTAAATAAAGGGACTATCAGAAATAAAAAATTTTAATATAGCCCCTAAGTTATCAGCCTAGGAAGCCATATCAGAAGCTGAGGAAGCTTTGGGGAAACTTTTGTCTGGCGCCAGCTTTAGCTGGCGGACCTTAATTAAAGGCACTTCTAATCTCATATTTGGGAGGATTTTAGGCGCAATATTAGCACCTCAATGGTGTATATTCGTTTTACAATCAGCTAATTGATGTTTTGACATACGGCAAACTAAATACAACAAGTAGAAAAAAAACCAAAATATGAATTTGTATATTGACAAATCCCTGATTGGGACGTTAGAAGGCCTCTTAATAGCACTAGTTACTCCCTATTTGGGCCTTACATGTTTATGTGCTATCATGGCGACAACAATGTTCAACATACTAAAACTCATTATGCAATAATCACAATTGCTTTATACTCATACTTGCAATTAAGTTAATTCCATAAATTCCCGCTAGTTGTACCCAATGAGTCACATAAATGGACATAGTATGATTATATCTTATCTATTATTAAGTATGATAATCTTGATGTTTAAGTGCAATGAAGGCGGGCTTGAGGTAAATCTAATTTATCAGATCATGCAGATAAATTTCAAGTATCTATGTATCCATCAATGAGAGTAACCTATAGACATTGGTAGTTTCTTAAAGAGCCTATTTTCAAGTCAACAATCAAAATCTAACAGTGTGGTCTTCACAACTTCAAAGTTTGTACCATACATGAAGGGTTAGAGATGTTTCATCAGAAAAACAGCTATGCACTCTGTCTCTGTGCCGCTAATATTTTGCTCAGCTTTAAAACACTTTGCTATAATATGAACTGTATGGTCAATGTCATTCTGCTTCAGTTGAGAAAGGATGGCGCCTACAGCTAAAATAGAGGCGTTGGAAAACAGGATGAACAGCTGAACATAGTCTTGATGTCATAAAGCAGTTGTATCTTTTAAAAACTCTTTAATGACTTGGAAGAAGCTTTTTCTTTACTACCCAAATGAATGGGGTGCTTTTGGCAAGTAGTTTGACAAGAGGTTCAGAAAGTTGAGCGGAATTAGGATATATTGATGGTAATATCCCATCATTCCTAAAAATACATGTATATCTCGAAGGCTCATTGGCTCAGACATCTTATATTTTGCTTCAACTTTACTTTAAAATGGTTAAATTCCTTCCAGCGAAATGGCATTTTCTAGAAATTCCAGATTATACTGAAAAAAGTACACTTCGCAGGTTTTAGTTTGATGTGTTTCTCTCTCAGCCATTGGAAAACTGACTTGATGTGGTGCAGATTATCAGTGAAGGTTTAAAAGCACCTTTATATCATCTAGGCAAATGATTACACAGCTGAGTCTAAGATCTTGAATATGTGATACATTACCCGTTGGAATGAGGCAGATACATTGCATAATCCCCTGAGGGAGCTGCATAGGTTAGAATACTCCTTCCATGCATATCAACGCACATATTTCTTGGTCTTCAGTCAAAAATACATCTGTCAATGACCATTGGCGAGGTCCATTGCGGATAAGAAATTTGTGACAGAGATTCAGGCCATGGCATCATCAATACTTGGAATATGATAGCTGTCCTTATTAATGAGGCTGTTTAGCTTCCTGTAATTCATCACTATTCTGTGACCACCGTTCCTTTTCTTTATAAGCAACAGCGGGGATGACCATGAACTTTGAGAGAACATAAGTAAGTCATCATCTATTAGTTGTTTGAGTTTGGTCTTCATGTATTGCTCCTCAACCTTCAAGTTTCTATATGACTTTGATCAAATAGGGTTGACTTCTACATATTTTACTATGAGTCCAGTTTTTCATGTGACCATAGTCAACATCTGACGTGGAGAAAACATCCTGGTAGTCTTCAAGTAGTTGGTACACTTGCTCAAAATCCTCCTTCTTTAACTTAGAAACCATTTGGGCTTGAAGTATTTCACAAATTAAATTATTGCAGATATACCAAAATTACGTTGAGTACCAATAGAATGTACCTTGTCATTTTTAACAAAAGGAAGTAATTGACAGTTTCCAATTTCTTAATGTTTTTGACTAGAATATTGTTGTTGGTTAAGTTTTTAAGTTATAGCTCAATAGGCTACTGATGAACCAGATCAAGGACTCCTGGTAAAACTCTTGGTTTAGACCTAATTACTCCATAAACACTAGTGATATTTAGAAAGCAGTTTAAGGTATTCTCAGAGTGGTTGGTGTAAATCATTCTTTGCTCTCCTGGTTAAATTTACCACCTTGGTGGCATAAAATGGTATGTCCTCTGCTTTATCTACTGAGCTAAGTAGCTTTTTAATGTTTCTTACAAAGGTAGGTTGTTGCAAAGGTAAAGTAGAAACATGAGACGGAACCATACATGTGTTTCCTTCTTGCTAAAATCTTTATTTCAAATATAAGGGTAACTTTAAAGTTGAGGAGTGATAAGTATCTTTTTTTCAGGCTGATACCTTATTTGTAATTAATATTAATCTGTGTTTTGATGAGTATATCATTTTGACTATTGTTTAGGGGAACTGCGGGAGCTAAGAAGACTTATTTGCAAACTTGGATTGGCAGAGATGAGTATGGCCTATCACCTTGGTGTTATTCAGTCCGGTGGTACTGTACTATTGGGTGTATGCAAGATCTGAGGCGAATTTGATTTTCTGATTATTTGGGAGGAAACAACATAAAAGGGTGATACTATATATCTAAGATAGCCATGACTTAAACCTTTTAAATTACCACTTAAACTTTGTAATGCTTCCTTCAAACATCAATGTAAGGGCTAGCACCTCTTTGAGGAGAAACGTTGTATTGACTTCTAAGAAGTCTTGGGATACTTATTCTTGATCTCCAAGATACTGTGGATGCTCAGTATGGGTTGGATGACAGGGCAAGGCACTAATCAGCATTTCTGGCTGTATTGTCATCTTGAGACATCTGATAACCTGACTAAGGTAAGTGCCTTCAGGAACTTGTCCATTGTCAATATTTTTGGCGCTCAGAGGGTCATATAATGAACTCAATGGATGAACCTAATGTGTAATATCCTGTATCCTCGTGACCACTCTCAGAGCCATCATTGGGTTAATTATCAAGGAAAGTGAGGTAAGTTATTGGCAATGTTTTACTTCCAGGTACTTTAAGTCAGTCGTCTTTAGAGGTACCTGACCCTAAGCCAAACTTTCCTTTTCCTTCTCAGCAAGGGTAGGGCTCTTCTGAAGCACATATCCTCAGTATGGTCGTTCTTTTTACAGTATTTAAATCTTGGCTTTTCCTCCTTCATAGACTTCTCTTCTTCAATGGTATACAATCTGGGTTTTGTGGAGGCCTTTTGTGAGGTCTCTGGCTTGTGTATTTCAACTGCATTGAGCAGGTCTTACTCTATATAAGACAGAATTGAAGCTTTGTTTAACAGAAGAGACGTGCAATTCTAGGTCAGGCTACCATGTAAACCAACATTGACAGCAGCTACAGCATCATTGAGAGTAAGCTTCTTCAAGCTAACAGCGTTTGGACCTCTATATAAAATTATTTAGGGATTTTGGCAAAAGTTCCGTTATGGCGCAGCACAATTCTTATGAAGTCCTGTTTCTTCATATTCAATCTCTGTTTAGACCTAAATTCTTTGATGAGCGCTTTCTATTTTTCTCTCCAGGTATGCAGGTCATCCACATGAGGTAGTATATTCTTGAGCTATATGTTTTCAAAAAGCTAGATATGCTTACCCTTTTGGATTTTTAACACCTTTGGTCGCGGCTTCATAGACATAGAGAAAAGATGCGTTACTACCTTCGCCAGGTGTAAATATGTCCTTGAACGTAGGCTTATATGTAGTGGCCTCTAATCCAGTGATGACATGTACTCTAGGAGCTTCAGATTCTTAATCTTGATTTTACATCACTCTGTTCAACTTATTGTTTGATTCAATTTATTTGGTCCTGTAAAGGATTGAGATGTTCCATTCCCTCTAGTGTAACTCTTGGCGTAACACAGAAAATTAATTCTTTTTTAAAATTTACTCAATTGTTCTCTAAGTTCTTAACGCGGATTTCCAGATTATGTATATGTTGGCTGTGGATGAGTGGTACGTTTGAAAAAGCTTGATCTCATCTTCCAATACTCCAATGCGCTGATGAGAGTCCACCTTCATATTTTTGCATTTAGTTCTCTGAGGAGGCTTGTTGGTCTTGGCTTTTGACTCTTTTTTTAGCATTAGGTTATTTCACCTAATGAGGGATACGCCAATATATATTTAATCACGCCTGAGCTCCTAAGAGCTTGAAGAGAAGGCAGGGGTAAGAGGGGGTGTCAAAAAAGGGTGAGGGAAGTTTTTCTAGAGCCAAATGTCCGTTCAAGATTACCAATTGGCCCATGGAGACATGTTAAATACTCTCATGGCCATCTCAAAATGAATCTGATTGTGGTAATCATATAGGGCAGCGTCCAAAGAGTGGAGTCAAAAATGGCGCAAAGATATGAATTATGAATAGTCTATATCACTACGACAAATGCCAGCACCCTTAATTTTTGGTTTAAAGTGGGAAGTGAGAGGTTAAACATGAAGCCATGAACAAGGTGCCCTACCCAGGGCTCTGCTCGCAGGAGTTTGCGAACCTTATTTCAGAAAATGCTATGAGGGGTCAAGTAAAGAAGCGGTGGAGGTGGGTGTCTATCAGCTCTGCGCATTGCGGGCTACTCTTGTGCTGAAAGATGGGACCTAATCAATCCCCTGTCCTTTATGTGCAGTGTAGAACTCGCCACAGTGTATTTGACATTTTCGCTGAAAGAACAGGGTGGGTAACGTCCTTCCAAAGCGCCTTGAGATTCCATTCCACAGCGGGGGTAGGAGTTCAAGGAGACGAGGCTGCATTGGGATCTTTCCAAAGGGTGGAGGCAAGAGATAACAATTCTTTCATTGTGGATTATATTGTGATGCTGGGGGATGATCCCAGGGCCCCTCCTTTTATAAGAGAAGGCGTGGTACACCGGCCTTCCTACCCCTTAAGCACAAGGAGAGCCTGGTTCTAGTAAAAACTTGATCAGGGTTTGTGGCTATGGCCTGGGCGGTTTGTTAGCCATTCCCCAACAGCTGTTGTAGAGGCCCATGGGAGCCCTAACAAGGTCGCTAAACTCTGGCACAAG
Organism: Massospora cicadina; assembly: GCA_022478985.1. Lineage (NCBI taxonomy): Eukaryota > Fungi > Entomophthoromycota > Entomophthoromycetes > Entomophthorales > Entomophthoraceae > Massospora > Massospora cicadina. The sequence goes on along the minus strand of JAKSZP010015931.1, from coordinate 78,345 downwards.
GCCGGACTCCACTGGGGCATAGAAGCCATATCCCAGCAAATGATGGGCTTAAGGAACCTCGTCAGTATTGAAGTGGTATGGGACCTAGCATCCAAAAGAACTTGGCCCCTTCGCTGTGGGGCTGGGATTGTGGTCAAAGCTGTGAATGGTGGTTGGATCCCCATAGTCAGCAGCGCAATATCACATGCAACCTCGAGTAGAAACTGTCCGCAAAGGGGCAGACATGATCTAGGAACCATAACTTTGATAGCAGAAAATCATTCGCCATCAGGGCGCGTCCCTGGGTGGTAATAAAACAGCAGTTCCATCTGGCTACATGATAGTTTATTGCATCCAGAAAGCAGTCCTCAGTATCTTTGATAGCAACCTCTTGTGGTGTAGTAGGACATCTAGGTGTCTAAAGTTGCCCCAGGTAGGTTCCAGACCAAAAGGCGGAGGAAACAATGGAGTAACAACTTTTATTATAATGGTTTTAGAAGTGTTAAAATTTGCATTGGACGCCTTGGAGTAGCGATCCAGGGCCTCCACGGCCAGGTCTAGGTTCTTTTTACATCCAACTACCACTGCTGTGTCATCAGCAAAGGCTATGGTGCGGTTGGGGGGTTTCCCAGGAACCTGAATACCCAGCAGTCGTTCCTGGAGTAGGGCCAGAAGAGGACCCAAAGCTATGTTGAACAATATTGGGCTCTGTGGATTCCCATGATGGAGTTTCTGTTCACCATATACCACTGCTGTAAAGCCCGTTTAAAACAATACCTTAGTGTGAAGCTGGGCGCAAAGCGCTGATAGAAATGTCATAGATTGTGGTGGGATGTGGAGACGGGTTAGGGAGGCGATAAGATACTTCCAACTCACCTGATCATATGCTTTTTCCATATCCAGAAGCGCCACAAAATCATGCGTATGAGAAGAGTTAGATGACTGGGTTGCAAGAAGCTCATTGTAATTGTTCCAAAGCGATCTCCCTAGGATAAAGCCATGCTTAGCTGGTTGAGACGTGGTGCTACCCACTTAGTCATACAGTTTGCTAGAAGTTTAGTAAATAGCTTGTGGCCTGTGTTCAATAGTGATATTATTAGCTAGTTTGAAAGGTCCTCACGGCTTGCTTTCTTATAGATAAAAGTCATAAACGATCCTTTAAAGTCAGTAAGTACTCCCCCTTCTGCCAAGAGGGTCGAGAAGAGGGGCTGGAGGGCCTTTGTAACTGTGAAGGGATTCACTAGATACACTTCAAATTGGGATAACTTGTGTACCTGCGGCCTTCAGGCGCGGGCTGTGGAGTAGAATGTCCATCACTTCTTGCTGTGTATTTGGTGCAAGACGTTCAGAATCTTCTGAGAAATTACCCAGTGGTTCAAGAGCCCCTCTAACGAATTCCTGAACTTCCGATGGGTTCACTCAGGAAGCCTTGACGAGTACTGAATAGTAACAAAGACCGCACTGGTGATCTCCTCCTTGTTTATGGTGATGGTGGTCCCCACCATAAGAGTTGCCATCTCATGATCCTTCGAGTGAGCCTTTTGTTTCTGGTAGAAGAAACGGATGGGGCGTTCCCGCTGGGTGTAGTAAGGCAATGATGTGAAATTTTCTGCCAATTCCCCTTGTTCAGTAAGTTTCCGCTGATACATCTCAAGGCAACTTCCCATGCCTCCAACCATTGTGAGGAAGGCGTCAGTTGTCAATTCCTTTCAAGGTGATGTATTCTAGCTTCAGCTCATCTGACTTTAGCCTAAACTGCATCAATCGAGCCTTAGCACAGTTTGTCATACAATTACAAGTTTTATATATTGAAAAGAATGGTTCAAAAGAAAATGATACTAATATCAGCCAAAAGACCTGAGTTGATTCCCAGCGGAATCCTGCAAATTGGACTTTTAATAATGATTGGGCAAATAAATTGAGTTTGGGCGGTCAGATTGCACTGAACCATCAGCCAAATTTGGGGAGTTCATATGAAGCTCATCCCCCGGCCTCATCTAGTGTAGCACAGATTACACCGTGGGAACTGACCCCTTTTATAAGGTCAGAAGGGGTCCAACCAATTGCAAAATTTTTAGCTTATTGATTGTGTTAAATTCATAAAGCATTACCTCATGGACTAGTCCTTTCTGCTCCTGAACCACAAATTGGACATTCCGCCCAAATAAGATGAGGTCGAGAAATCTGATAGGTTGATAGCTCATATTACCTAATTTGGACTTTACTAAGCTATACAGACTTTGAGCCTCGACAGTTTAAATATTACTATCAACTTTATTAAGTATGTTTTCTTTTTTAACCCTGCATGGCGCCTTATAAAGTCTATAGAATAAAATTTTTAGTATTTATTAGTTTTTTTATTATTTTTATATCAGTAGTACAAAAAGGCCACAATTTCATTGTTGGATTCAAGAGTAAAAAGCACCAGCGAGCCTTTTACAAGCCAAAAATCCAACTTGCGGCGCTCACTACAGGGGGACCTGTACATCACAAAAACGTTCAAACATATGGAGGCTGTTGAGGGTGGTAACCCTTCTAGCCTATAAGCTGATACTAACCCTAATTTAGCTATCATGGAACAACAGCTAGTCAATGCCTTATCTTGCCTCAAAAGGCTTGAGATTCCCTCATTGCAACGTCATGTCATAAAAAAACCCCTCTTTAATGACATTTTCACACCTGGTGAGTGCAGTATTGCCTCCTTTTTTTATGTTTATGAAACTGCGATTTAAGGAGCAAATGACTGGCAAAAATCCAGTACACTCTTCCCTGCTTGAATCAAATAGCCCAAGAAAGAATGGTTCCCACTATGGTCAACCTCAGTACTTGAGCAGATTTGCAGCGCTTCTTGAAAAATTGGTTCCAACCAAAGTTTGCATTGACAAAAACAGGCTTTTATGTGCCTTAGTCTGCAAAATGGAGAATAAATCACCTCTTTTGTTGAGCGCTTCTATAATAAAGCAAATCCTCTGTTTCTTGCCCAAATGCTCCCTCTCAACGATGCTATTGTGGTACCTTGGCTGGCTTGGCATCTCATCCCTCCTTAGCAATACATCTCTCTCTGTAACACGCACATTCAGAATTGTATAAGATATCAAGGAGGCCTTATTAGTGGCTGCTGATATCTATGAGCTTGATCATACACAAGTATTTTTGAGCCATGCATCTACGCCAACAAATTTAGTATCTACTACGGCTGTTTTTCCTCTGGAAACCTGTTCCTATGATATTGCCATCACAAAAATGCTTCTTCTTCCCATAACGATAGTCAGATGGTAATAGCTGTGATGGGGCAATGCTCCCCTTCGTCTTCAGTTTAAAACCCAAGTTGGTGAAAGCAGTCTTCCCTTTGCCTTGCCCATCTTATTCTTCTTCAGACCTGCCTTCCCAAGTGGTCCCAAAGCCTAAACCCCTTTCTCAAGTCCCAATCGCCCTCACTAACATTGGATTAAATGACCAAGTAACAAAAGCTAAACCGCTTGTTTCACAGAAGCACACAGCCACTGAACAACCCAAAGCTGTTGAAGTTAAAGCATCCACCTCCATGATGCTATCCTTCTAAACCTCTAATTCGCCTAACTCTAGTCTGAAATCAGTCTCCATGAGGCAGCACAAACCCCCTACTTTGAAGGTCAAAACTCGAGCTGTGATAATTCCAAAGCCTCCCCCAAAGTTAATAAGGTGGAGGAGTAACCCCAGGACCTAATATATCATAGGGGAAGTCCTGAATCTACCCCACCCCTATGGGCTCCCTAAGCTGCATTGATAATCCCTCTGACGACGAGTATGAAGGGGGTGATGAAGATGTTGGTTACTATGTTTTAGGAGCCCCAAGTGAAGTGGAGATACCTGATTAATTGAAAATGGAGAGAGTGAATTGGGCTAAGATCCATCGTCAAACTTATCTTTGGCAAGCGTTAAGGAGTCTAGAGATTATTGATACTGCCATTGACGCTGACCATCTCATTGCCACATTTCTCTGATCTACCCAGTGTGTTTATATCCTGCAGACTATCCAGGAAAAATACCCTGAAACTGCCAAACTACTTGCCTCCACTTTCCATCTAAAAGAAGTCCTTCCTCTTCCCCCACCCTGGGTGGTACTTTAACTAAAGTGGAGTTTTTCATTAATTAAATGCAGGTTAAAGCTATCCTTGACACTGGGTCCCCGTTGAACGTTGTTTCATCCAAGCTCATTATTAAAATTAAGCTGGCCCCTGACAGTGATTACACTCAAGGGTTTGGAACTGCAGGTCCAAACAATACCCACGCCATTGGGGCGTACTCTACCCTGCCCATTCGTTTTGGGAAGCTTCTCCTGTCAGCTCCAGTAATGGCTTTGACCAATAAACCTACGAATTACTCATTGAAACCCAATTTCTGCTTGAATATGAAGGTGTTTCTTAATTTGAAGCAGGGCTATCTCACCCTGCTTAATTATGAGGTTCCTCTGATTCTGTCTAATGATGAGCTCGATAAAAAGGGTTATGTTTGCACAGTTAAGTTTCCTTCCTCCGCTTTTTTCATGCATTACCACGGCAGGCAGGAATACAAAAATATTGCCTCCATCAGTGGACGCCATGTGGTGTATCCCTTTCTATGATTCTGAAGAGGTGGTCATTAAGGCTGGGGAACAAAGAGTAGTTGACACGAAGATTACCATGCAAATCCCACACAACTGCCTAATGTACCTCATTACCATTAATGGAGTTAGTCCTTTAGAGCCCAGAGTTTTGACATGTGTGTTATACCCTGCCTATCATAGGCTTATTAACCTTCTACTAGGAAATCTCACCAAGAAGAATATGGTGTTAAAAAAGCATCAGGAGATCGGAAGAGGTCTGATGATACTCATTGAGGACATCAAGCAAGTCCACTGTATTGGGTCTAGGATGATATGGGTTTACCCGCCAACTAATCACTATGTAAATTGCCTACTGTTCATATCTCCGATGAACTAACCCCAGCTGAGCTGGTAAAAGTCCACACCCTACTCAAGGCCTATAGCGACATTTTCTCCAAATCTGACAATGACTATGGGCACATGAAGGGGTTGAGCATACTATTGACGTTGAGGATGCTAAACCTATTCGCTCCAAACCCTACCACAAATCAAAAGTTGAGGCGTAACAGATGAGAAGGAGCTCAAACAACTACTGGATGGCGGGTTGCTAGTGCCTTCCCAAAGCCCTTGGTCATCCCCGCTCTTATTAATAAGTTGAAAAATGGAGGTCATCGGGTAGTGATGGATTACTGAACTTTAAACAACCTTACCAAGAAGGATAGTTACTCTATCCCTTGCATTGATGACGCTCTGGCCCAACACTCTAAGTCCAATTTTTTTCAGCCATGGACCTTGCTAGAGGTTATTGGCATTTGGACCTTTTTCCACAAGGCCAGGAGAAATGTGCTCTTATTTGCAGTAAGAGTCTCTTCCAACCTACCTGACTACCACAAGGATTGTGTAATGTGCCCACTAATTTCCAACGGGTGATGGATCACAACCTTCAGGATCTCAAACTGAGTTGTGTGATTGTCTAACTTGATGACATCACAGTTTTCAAGACTTTCAATGAACACCTTGCACATCTAAAGGAGTTTCAACGCTTGTGTGCATCTAATATCAAACTAAAGCCCTCCTTGTGCATATTCTTCCAGAGGAAGATAGATTTCCTTGGACACGCTATCTCAAAAGAATGAATACAACCATTACAAGATAAAATCAAAGCAATATCCAAGTTGCCTGCGCCCAAAACCCTTTGTGACATCCAGGTATTCTTTGGCATGATGGGGTACAACCATCAATTTATCCCAAATTTCGTCCAGTTTACTGAGTCTCTTGTCCGCCTCCTGGTTAAGAACACTCCTTCCATTGGGGTGCCAAAAAATGCCACATTTGAGACTCTAAAGGAGCTAAAGCAAAAAAAGCCAATACTCCACCACCCTGAATACAGAAAACCCTTCATGTTGTTCTAATGCTTTGATAACGCTGTTGGAGTTATATTGGCTCAATTGGATGAGCATGGGGTTGATAATCAAGTGTCTTAGTTTAGCAAAATACTTTCAAAAACCGAGCATAACTACAGCGTCATGGAGAAGGAGTGCTTGGCTTTCCTGATTACTGTCAAACACTACCGCCCATTCCTATATGGAACTCCCCTCAAAATGATCTCAGACCATGCCTCTCTACATTGGTTTCAGAATATGAAGGACTCCACGGGGTGGTTGGCTCGCTGAGCTCTGAAGCTCCAGAATTACCATATGACTATCAAGCATAGGGCAGGAAAACGCCATATTAATGTAGATGGATTAATAAAACTGCCCGTTCTTCAGTTAGCCAATAGTGAATCTTAGAGGCTACATGATCTCCTCATGACTTTAGATGCATGGGCTGATTAAGACGATCCCATAAAATAATGTTAGCTCGACACTCCTGCAACACTAAGGTGGAAAATGGGAAGTTATAGAAGAAAGTAGGAGTAAATTGATTGCCCTATCTCCAGGCGTCAGAGCGAGCTTCTGTCATCTTGGAGTCTCACACTATCATGGGGCATGGCAGAGTGCGCAAAACACATGAGTGGGTGAAAGAGCAGTACTATAGAGAAGGCATCTTGGAAACCATAACTGAAGACTTGGATGCATGCCTGAACTGTAAAAAACAAATTCAGCTTCAAGGCCCGATATCAGTATCAAATTATGACGCCCCAACAACCCTTCCACACCATAAGTTTGGATGTGGTAGGTCCTCTCCCTCAGACTACAGGTGGCAATCGCTATATCTTAGTTGGTATTACTCATTATATCAAATGGGGTAAAGCTGTAGCTCTCCCCACTCAGATTGCTAAAGACATGGCCACCTTCTTACACCAATACATCTCGCCCGGCATGGGTGCCCCAGGTCCTCCTATGGGATAATGAAAAATTTACCTCCCGAGTAGTGAAGCTCCTTGCCACCTTTATGGGAGTGCAACAACTCTTCTTGGCCCCTTATAACTCATCCTCAAATGGTGCTGTAGAAAGAGTTAACGGAACCCTGGTCTCAATACTCCATAAAATGTCCAATTAAGACCCTCTACAATGGATCTTTACTTATTAGTGCCATCATGGCCTACTGAATCAGTTACCATCGCATCCTAAAGATGTCCCCTTTCTGTGTGCTGTATGGCCGAGAACCTGGGGTACCAGCTCTATTAGCAAAAGTTGTTTCCGCTGACAGAACTAACCCAGAAAAAGCCATGATAAAATGGCCCAATACATTATCCAACTACAAGCGGAAACTATGACTAACTTGGCCAAAACAGTCACAAAAGAAGGTGAATCAGATAATGAGCTCCATGTCCCTCTCCCTTCCTTCCAAGTAGTTGACTTGGTATTTTGGTATCAAAATCGCATCTCTCCTAGAAGTGAGAAGTTAGGTTTTATCTGAGGGCCATTTTCAGTCACATACAAGCGAGAAGATAAGTAATCTTTAAAATCCCTCACTTCCAGAGTCACCATAAATCAAGTCCACGGCCAGTTTTTATGCCCTTATTATCCCCCTACCACTCTTGAAGGGGGTAATGTCAGACAATTACAAGTCTGGTATATTGATAAGAGTGGTTTGGAGGAAATTTTATACAAATATCAGCTAAAAGACCTTAGTCAATTTCAGGTGGAACCCCACAAATTGGTGTAACACTTTCTAATAATGATTGGGCAAACAAATATAGTTTGGGCAGTTTGATTGCACTGAACTGTCAGCCAAATTTGGGGAGTTCACATGAGGCTCCTCCCCCGGCCTCATCTAGTTTAGTACAGGTTACACCGTGGGAACTGGCCCTTTTTATATGGTCAGAAGGGGTCTAACCAAGTTTAAAATTTTTTTCCAGCTTATTGACTGGGTCGAATTCATAAAAGCATTAACTCATGGACTAGTCCTTCCTGCTCCCAAACCTCAATTGGCCATTCTTACTAAACGAAACGAGGTCAAGAAGTCCAATAGGTTGATGGCTCATATTATCTAATTCAGACTTTACTAAGCTATCCAAACTTCAAGCCTCAACGGTTAATATTAATATCAACTTTATTAAGTATGTGCTCTTTTTTAACCCTGCATGGTGCCTAATAAAGTCTATAGAATAGATTTTTAGTATTTATTTTTTTCTATTATTTTCATATCAGTGGTACGAAAAAGCCCACAATTTCATTATTGAATCAAGGTAAAAAGCACCAGCGAGCCTTTTCTAAGCCAAAAATCCAACACAGTTGTATGCTACCTTTAAATCCTTGCTTTTTTATCTGCTCATTTTTCTTGCAAAGTTTGCAAATGAGGAGAGTACTGGTTTTCTGGTTCACTTATGGCCGCATTTATCTTCTTCGTTGCAAACTGGTTGTTCATGAGCCCTGGAGCAATCCTTGGCCAAAACCTCCTTGATGTTCTGAGATGGTTGTCAGGATCGCTGTGAGGAATCTGTGGTCACTTATAGTTCATCTCAGGTTATGGGAGAGGAAACTTGACCCACCAGCAAAGGGCCCACTAGAGCTATATCAATCGTTGAAGCTGATACATTCCCGACCTGCATCTTGAATTTGAGATATACAACCAAGGCCAGACGCTTATGGGGATGGTCATATGTGAATACAATTGGCCTGAGAAAATCCTGAAGCTATGCAGTACCTCGTCTGTCTTGTGTTGCAGGAGGAAATGTGTCCCACACCTGGCTTAATATTGTATTGAAATCACCCATAAGCACTGTGTTGCGTGGGAGTTGTATTAGAGCAAGTTCCTCCAAAAGCCGGTCCTTCTCCAGGCTTACATTTGGCAGGTATATGCTTGCAGCAAAGAAAGAAAACTCAGGGGTAGATAATTTAGTCAAGATAAGGTGATTATCAAGAAGTTGAAATTGGTGGGTTTTTACCTGGGGGTTGAGGATAATAAAGTTTACTTAGTTTGTCCAATAAGAGTTACCTCCAAATTGGTCATTCCATGCTTCTATTTCAGAGGGGGGACATGGGGCTCCTGGACAGCTGCAATATCCACAAAAGCTGACCTGAAGTTTCGGAGAAGGCAGGCTCTCCGCTTGTAATCTTGCAGCCCATTAGAGTTAATGAACTGCAGGGTCTGGGTGCCCCCTTGGGGCCTCATAGCTGTCCCCCTCCATATCTCAAGGGGTTACCGGAGCATAAACCTGCATTTGTAAGGCTGCTGATTTAGGTCCTTGGGCCTGACTTTTAGCGGCAATCTGAGTCGATCAATGTGGAGGAGGGGAATTATTATGAGTTGAAGGGCCTGAGTGCTTGTAAGCCAGCCCAGGATAATACCCCCACTGCTCTGCACGGGAGTATCCTGAGGGCGCTCCTTGGACTCTTCATTTTGCATCCTCTGAAGTATCAGAATACATATTCAACTACTTCAACACATAGAATAAAGTCTGAGTTGCAAACCCTTTAAACGGTGGGGGTTGACTTTAAACCTCCAACATTACTTGGGGACTCCATACTTCTCCACTATGAGTTTCTTGTGTTACCAAATTAGTTTTAGATGCCACCCCTGGACTAGGTTCTCTAGGATAGCCTTATGTGAAGCAGATTTGCGCTTACTTTTTTGCTGGTGAAGGGTCTGGCAACTTAGAAGGGGTGCCAACTGGCAGGGGGTTTTCAGCACTAAGGAAATAAAGATGTGCTACTGGTTGTGCCCGATCAACTGCCACCCATAGGGAAGCAGGGGTTAGATCCTGTACTGGTAACCAATAGTAGGTTGCGGTATTGCCGCTGCTGCTGTATGGGAGCGTTTTTTACCTGTTACAGGGACTTGGCTGCGGGATGAGAGAGCTTGTTTATGAGCAGTGTAATTATTATATAAATGGCCAAAAGCATTACACCATGAGCAGCATGGTTGCACCTGGTCAGGATCAACAAAGAAGATTCTGAACATGATCCAATGACTGCCACACGTGGAATAACCTCCATGTCACGGGCCACCATAGGGTTGGGGATAAATGATGCTATAGCTATATTTGCCCGTTGAGTTGGGGCATAGTAGGCTGATGCACAAAAGTCTACTGTTATAAAAGACCCAAATTCCAATAAACCCCGATGCAGGGCAAGCTTTATGGGATTCTGGGTCCAATTTAGTTTAAGATTAGAGAAAGTTACCCAAGAAATTTTCCACCAAGTTAGGTTGCGTTCTAGATACATTCAAAGATCATATGGAATCTCTATTTTAGTAGTAACTGCCCAGTCTGCTTCTGCTGAAGCTGTAAACCCTGCATCAATATAGTGGCTTTCCACTAATTCATGAATTGTAGTATCAACTGTAAGACTCTTGCTATTGCTTCAAATAGGTAAAATAATCTCTTGTATAAAACTTGACTGGGTTATGCCCATAGTAGATTCTAACTTCATAAGCCAGAGTGGACCTAAGTAGTGCACGTTGTGAGCAATTTTTTGCCCATCTCTTCCTCACTTCAGCCACAAAAGCAGCTTTTTTTTAGTACTAGATGGTCCCAACCCGAGGGGGTATTCATTGATGTTTATTGAATTACGCCTGGGCTCCTAAGATCCTGAGGCGAGGGAAGGGGAGGGAGGAGGCATCGAGAAAGGGAGGGGGGTTTGCGCGCCAGAGCTGTGCTGCAGTGACAACTGAGAGGGGGAGGGTTGGCGACATAGTGCAGACCTTCAGGGCCATCTCAAAGTGTACCTGAAAGTGGGTGATCATGTGTGGAAGGGTCCACACCTGCTGGTCAAAGGCAGCACGAAGGAAGGAGTTATGGATGGTCCAGATGGCTGTGGCATAGGCGAGGACACAGAGGGGTCGGTGGCAACCAGGAAATGTCTGCTCGAACATGAGGTCTTGCACAGGGTGTCCAGAACAGGGCTGAGCATGGAAGAGCGCACGGCCTTTGGCCAAAATGCGGCGACACCTGGACAGGTGAAAAAACGATTGAGGTGGGAGTTAATAGGCTCCACACAGCGGGGGCAGCTTCGGTGCTGGAAGGTAGGGCCAGTCCAGTCCCCTGTCCTGTATGAACAGTGGAGCACCCTCCATAAGGTGTTGAACACCTTTGCTGACAGGATGGTGTGATAGACGTCCTTCCACAATTCCTTAAGGTCAAATCTCACGGAGGGAGGGAGGAGCTCAAGGAGTCTTGGGCGGATGGGAGGACGATCTTGGGGGTTGAGGCGAGTTGTGACAACTTGTCCATTGTGCACAATTGCATGGCGACGAGGGCTGAGGCCAGGGCCTTCCCTTCTGTATGGGAAGGCATGGTGGATCCACGCGCCTACTCGTTTCAGGGCAAGGAGAGCCTGGTTCCAGTAGGGGGATGAGGATGGTTTTAGGTGATGGCCTAGGTGGTTTGTGAGCCACTCCCCTAATGAGGTCAGAGATGCTCTAGGAAGACCCAGAGCTGCTGACGCTGACTGGAGGAGGGCGGGCGCCCATTGGGGCATGGGGGTCGCGTCCCAGCAGACAATCGGCCATAGGAACTTCAGGAAGATTGTGGTGGCGTGGGATCGCGTGTCCAGAAGCCCTAGGCCCCCTTCATTGCAGGGTCGGGCAATGGTTGAGAGGGCCATTAGTGGATGGTTTGAGCCCCATATCCAACAGCGGAGGAGTACATTGAGCCGCGTATAAAAGGCATCTGTGAATGGGCAGACGTGCGCTAGGAACCAGACTTTGGAGAGGAGGAGCACATTGGCCATCAGAGAACGACCCTGGGGGGTATGTGCCACCGGTTCCAGCTGGCAATCCTGGAGTTAACTGCTGCGAGGAGCAAGTCCTCATTGTCTTTTAGCGCAACTCCTTGTTGGTTGGTGAGAACGCCCAGGTGACGGAAGGTACCGCGCTCATATTCAATACCAAATGGTGGGGGGAAGGTGGGGGAGACGACCTGTACAACTGTTGTCTTGGAGGTGTTGACCATGGCGTTGAACGCCTTGGTGTACCTCTCAATGGTCAAAGCAGCGAGGGCAACATCCCCAGGGCAGCCAAATGCAATAGCAGTGTCATCTGCAAATGCCATGGTGCGTGTGGGGGCTTTACCTGGGACCAGAATACCTGTTAGCTTGTCCTGTAAGGAGGCCAAGAGGGGGTCAAGGGTGATGTTAAAAAGGATAGGGCTCAGGGGGTCCCCTTGCCGGAGACCTTGTCCAACTGGTACTGCCACTGTAAAAACCATTGGCGCCAGGACTCTGGTGTGGAGCTGGTCATAGAGCGCTGATATCCAGCGCCTAGCTGCGGGTGGGAGATGGAAGCGGGCCAGGGAAGCATCAATATACTTCCATGCTACCCGATCATATGCTTTCTCCATATCGAGGAGAGCCACAAAGCCATTCACCTTACGAGAGTTAGCAGTAAAAGTCACGTGAAGGTCATTATAGTTGTCCCATAACGACCTCCCCAGAATAAAACCGTGCTGGGATGGGGAGAGGCGAGGTGACACCCATTTGGTGATGCGGTTGGCTAGAAGCTTCGTGAAGAGCTTGTGGTCTGTGTTGATCAACGCTATGGGGCGCCAGTTCGCCAGGTTCTCACGGTCTGACTTCTTGTGAATGAGGGTCGTGATTGAGCCTCTGGAGTCGGGGAGGACCTCGCCATTCACCAAGAGTGCAGCGAAGAGATCGCGGAGGGTTCTGGCTATCACTGCAGATTCCAGAAGGTACACCTCGAAGGGTATTCCATCTGGGCCTGGGGCTTTAAGCCGTAGGGATTTCAGAAGGGTTTCCATCACCTCCTGGATGGAAATAGGCGCCAGTAGAGCCTCATCAGCCCTTGGGTCAATGGGCGGCTCTGGAGCCCGCCATAGGAAGTCTTGGATGTCCGATGGGTCCACCTGGGTGGCATGGAAGAGGCTGGAGTAGAAGCGGTGTAGTTCCTGCGTGATTTCCTCCTTATCTGAAGTGGTTGTAGTGCCAATCTTCAGTGCAGTAATATCCTGCGCTGTTGACCGGGCTTTTTGTTTCTGAAAGAAGAAGCGGGTGGGGCGTTCCCATTGAGCATAGTAACGAGATGTTGTAAAGTTTGCTGCCGGTTCTTCCTGCAGTGTGAGCTCCAAGAGGAGTGCTTCCTGCGCCGCATCCCAGTCTTCCAACCATCTGGGAGAGGGCGAAGGCTGGCAGTTTCGCTCCAAATGTCTGATTCTGGCTTCCGCCCTTTTGACTCTGGCGCGAGCTGCAGTCATCTGGGCTTTGGCACAGTTGTAAGCAACGCGGGTGATGCCCTCCTTGTTCACCGCCCATCTAGCCTTGTGGTCAAGCAGGTGGGGTGGGGGGAGGTGAGAGTCTCCCAGATGGTCATAGACAGCTTCTCCTTAGTGAAGGGGTTGTTGAGAAGAGCTGGGGCAACCCTAGGCCAGAACCTACGCGACGGTCTAAGTGTGGTGGTGAGGACAACGGTGAGTGATCTGTGATCACTCAGATGGTTGTCACGAGAGATAGGAGAGGAGACGCGGCCAATTAGCAGGGGGCCAATCAGTGCCATATCTATGCATGACGCTGACTGGAAAGCTCTTCCATCATACTGGATCCTAGTCATGCAACCTAGGCCAGACGCGGAGGGCGGAAGCGCATCTATAAAGCCACTCAGGCGAAGGAAATCCTGGAGGCGACTTGATCCAGGGAGTTCCTTTGCTGCAGGGGGGTAAGAGTCACGGACGCGACTTATGGTTGTGTTGAAATCTCCTAAGAGGACTGTATTCCGTGGGAGATTGAGTTGGACGAGCTCTTCCAAGAGCTGATTTTGCTCCTGACCCGCATTAGGCAGGTAGATGCTTGAAGCGAAGAAGGAGAAGTCAGGAGTGGTGAGTTTGGCCAGTATGAGGCGGCCACCTAGATATTGTGAAAAAGAATGGGTTTTAACCCGGGGATTCAAAACAATAAGGGTGGCATAGTTTGTCCAGAAGGAGTTGCCTCCAAACTGTTCATTCCATGCAGATTGTTCGTGGGGAGGATATGGGGCTCCTGGACAGCAGCGATGTCAATTTGTGCTGACCTGAAGTTTCAGAGGAGGCAGGCTCTCCGCTTAAAGTCCTGCAACCCATTTGCGTTGATGGATTGCAGGGCCAGGGTGCTGCCATGGGGACTCATAGCTGTTCCCCTCCATGTCCTGGGGGGTTGCCAGCGCTTAAACCTGCTGTTGTGAGGCGGCTAGTTTTGAGTCCTTTAGCTTGACTATTAGCTGCAATCCGTGAGGAGCGTCGAGGGTTCTGAGGGGAAGGAGAGGGTGGGGGGCGGAGGACCCAGTAAGCCAGCCTAGGATGCTGCCCCCACTCCGTTGCAGGGGAAGGACCTGAGGGTGCTCAATGGTGACCTCCGCGGTGTCCCCATTTGATGAGTCTGAGTCCATATTCACTTCCTCCAACACTGCAAAGGATCCGCGTGAAATGGACTGTGGGGTTGAGGTAGGACTCTTGAGGTGGCACTTCTACTGCAGGCCGCGGGTTGCCAGTCCATGCTGGTGGGCATAGCTCCATTGGGAGCTGAGGGTTGTTGTGATAAGTCGCTGGTGGAGGTTGGTGGGGGTGCCGCGGAGCCCTGAGTGGGGGTGGCTGACGAGGGGCACCCTGTGGGAGATGCCTTGCGCTTGGTGAGAGAGGGAGTTGACTCTGGGAGATTGGAGGGGGCCCACTGGAAGGGGGCATGAGCGCGAAGGTATCCCATACCAAAAGTGGGGTTAGCTGTTTCAACTGCTAGGCGTAAGGCCTCAGGGGACAGGTATTAAACGAGAACCCATTGTGTGGGTTGTGTAATTGCTGCTGCGGCCACGTGGGATCGTTTTTGGCCTGGTTTAGGCCCCTGGGTGGTGGCTAAGAGGTCTTGTTTTCAAGCTGTGCAGCCACTATACAAGTGTCCAAGGGCGTTAAACCATGAACACCGGGGGCGCGCCTGATCAGGGTCGACAAAAAAGATCTCAGGGCATTCCCCAACTACCGCCACACAAGGAATAATCTCAATGTTGCGGGATACAGTGGGGGAGGGGATGAACGACGCCCTAGCAGTGCGAGCTCTTTGAGTGGGAGCATAGTAAGAGGGGACGCTAAAGTCCACTGAAAGAACAGACCCAAACTCCATTAAGCCACGATGGAGCGCCAGTTTAAGAGACTCAGGATCAACAGTCGTTGGTAGGTTGGAAAAAGTAACCCATGAAATTTTCTCCAGGTGAGAGCGTATGCAGGAAATGCGAAGAGATCCACGTGGAATAATGACCTGGAGGGTGGCAGCATGGTCAGAAAGGGCAGCTTCAGTGAAGCCCACATCGATGTAGTGGCCCTCCACTGATTCATGGATGGTGGTGTTAATTGGGAATGTCTCCGCAAACGCTGCAAAGTATGAGAAGTAATCCTCTGTATAGAATTCAACAGGGTTATGCCCATAATAAAGGCGAATTGTGTGGGAGAGGGTTGTGCGAGGTAGAGCTTTTTGCGCTCTAGTTTCGGCCCATTTCTTCTTAACATCAGCAATAAACGCCACTTCACGGGGATCAGTTTTGGGTAGCGTTGGTGCCAGAGGTTTTTGCCATGCCCCAGTGGCTCCTTTGGTACGTTTGTGTTTGCTTTGGGCTGCAATCGCAGGTTGAGTGTGAGCTGGTGGTTTGAACAAGTTTGCGGAGTTCCCGTGTTGCTGGAATGTTACAGCAGTTGCTGGCGTCATATTAAATTGAGGGGCGGATTGTTAGGCCTCGCTAGATTGGGGAGGCCCATCCAGATTGAAATTAACTCCAGCCAATTGGGAGGAGGGCGATGTTTCATCACCATCCCAATCTATTTGGGTAAATTCAGCCCGAGTATTTGCTGTGATTTCGTGGGCAAAACTCACTGGCTGATTGGTGAATTGGTCGTTTTCAGCATATGGAGATAAAGTGCCGACTTGAGAAGTGCCAATTACGAGGTTTAAATGGGACGGGTGAGATTGGAACTGGTGTGAAGTTCCAAAATCCGAACCATTTGAATCCTCATTGGGAAGAGTAGATTGTCCCAATTTGGTGCTTAGTGAACCAGAATGTGCGGCTAATCCAACCTTACATCTGAGGGTTTGGGGGCCAGGTAGCTGGGTATGGCCCCTCATGGAGGGATCCAGAAACACGGCGTCAGCAATAATAGATGGGGCTGAATTAGCTGACACAATGGGGGAGGTGAATGCCTGGATGGGCTGAGTTGCATTCAACTGAGCAGACGCCATTAAAAAAGCGTGGGTGATGGCCTCCTTGGTTGGAGGGGGCCCAGCGGGTTGGTGGGAGGAAGCGCACACAGAGCTGTTAGGAGTGCAGGTTGCAGAAGTGCGATCAGGTGAACTGGCGCTATTTGAAGTAGCTCCAGGTTGGGGGGTGGTGCCTGCTTTCATGGCTGCTGCTTGAGAGCGGGTGATTCTGGTTGACCCTGAGGTGGGTAACCAAGGGTTGCTTCGTTTGGGGTAATGCTGGCTCGTTTGGCATAGCCTGCGGGTTCTTTTGCGGGGTTTCCCGCCATATTTTCTAATAGTTTTTGTAAATCTCTTTAGTGGAGCTAAATTTCAGGCTGAATTGATTTTAAAAAAGTGATGCTTAGCAGAAAGAGAAGTCCTCAAAGTGCCACAAAAGCAGCTTCATGAGGGTCAATTTAAGTGGTGCAGGCAATAGATTTTTCTGTCATGCACCTGATGCATCCTCAACTTATTTATTTTGTTTATATTCCAAATTAAATATAAATCTAATTTGATTTCCCTATGGGCGGGCCCTCAGGTAGAGCACTGACATTCTGGCCCTGCTGGTCCTTCCCAGTTGGTACTTGACTTTTTACAGGTTGGATTGCCTTACCTGTCTTGAAATTACTTCCTGCCAATTGATTGGTGGGTTCAGATTCATCTTTACACCAATCTATCCCTCCAGCTTTCATCTGACCATCAGCAGATGCTGTCTGGGTTTTCTGTGTGGGTTGATTGGCTATTTGTTAGTTTCAATTATAATTTGATTATGATTTTTATTTTGATGAAAATTACCATGAACTGATCTGATACTTGATGCTGATCCAGTCAGGTGAGGTGATTGTCTTTCAAAGCATGAAAATGATGGTCAACTGATTTTGCACCTATCATCAATTCAGTTTGGGCATGTTGGTTGATTTCCAAAATGTTTAAATGATGGTCAATTTATCCAGCAATTACTGTTATTTCACTTTGGCCACCTTGATTGAAATCAAAAGGGGTGTTGGTCTGCAAAGCCGCCTGAACCCCCAGCGCGGTACTTAGATTGGTGATACCTCCTGCTACCTTGGTTAAATTGGTAAATGCGCCTCTGAGGTGGAGTGCACCGATTTGTTTAACTTTAGTCAACCCAGAGTTTACTGAGATAGGCAGTAAAATAGCAGGATATTTGTATCTGCCTTTTATTAATAAATCTGGGTTTGCATTTGCTTTTGCAGCTGAAGTTTGGGAGCACGTAGTATGGGTTGACACGCAAATTGTCAACTGAGGGTTCTGCGATTTGAGGTTTTTTTGGTGAATTCTAACGCATCAGATGAGCTCTTAGTGGATTTTACAATCATATTCATTTTGATTTGATTAGGCTAAATTTCCAGGTGATTGTAATTTTCAAAAAGTAAAATTTAACAGTTGGGTTAAAACTCTTTTTTAAGAATATTACAGCGTTTCTCAGCTTTGTTGAGTTTATGATAAACTTAGTTAATGTTTTCTCAACTTGGGGTTTTGCCTCTCAAGTCAATCTTCAATATGTTGAGTCACTTGGTAATAGAAAAAATAGATTCCAGAGTCACATGGTTTTTTAGATCCTGAACAACCTAAGCTACTTGAGAAATGGTATTTTGTAATAATGATGAAGTCTCAGAGGTTTGATGGGCATCCAGCTCATTAATTCGTTGTAGGGCTGGCTCTAGCCAGGCCTTAAGGATGGCGAACCGTTTCTTACTCTAGGTGACAGCTAGTGCAAGCTTGAGCTGCGCTTATGCCATGAGCTTCGCTATCTTGGCATCAGGGCTCTTCTGTGAAGGCGTCAAATAATCACCTGGTTTTTTGTTTGACTCCAAGATGTTATTTTTAAAGGAGATTCACAACTTCCTCCACATACTTGATAACACGTGAATTTATACTCATTTGATTATAAAGCTATAATGTAGGAACAGTTCACTTCAATAAAAAAGCAGACGTCTCCTATACTTGTAATCCTAAATTATATAACTGCTAATAGGCATCCTTAAGTTCCCCTAGGTTTTGATATAATAGTGGAGTTCCTCTTCATGGACTCCTAGTAAATGCACAATATGATAAAGTGCAGGGTGTATGAATCACAAAATATTGCAAGAGATATATGCACTTGACCTATAACTCACTGGTAGAGAGCTGGTTTATACGGGTTCATGAGAGACCTAATCACAGCGGATGCCCTTTTGCAATTGATTCTTTCTCCTAGGTTAAAGACACTAAAAAATAACCCTTTAGCTTCTTTCATTGGAAACCAAGTAAGGTGACGAGATTCAAGAATCTCCATAGGTTTCGTTGAACTTCTTCAAACGTGACAATTGATGGAGTTCCCATTTGATCATCTTCTTCATCATTTATATTTTGCACCCATTGAGTAACACTATTGTTCAGGTCTCTTCCATGGTGTGATCAATTTGTTGCAGGATCTTTGAGTGTTTGATGAGCCCCTAAAGTGAGCTCTAGCCTGTAGGGCTTCCATTTTTAAGCTCAATGGTGCTATGCAGAAGCCTACCAATCAATACTTAAGCCAGCTAAGTTGCATGACAAGTAAATCTTCTAATTAAAAGGGTGCTAAGTCACCACTTAGGCCCCATCAGCTAGAGTATCCGTTCTATGGTAAGTATGATGTAATAATTTCATTGTACTCAAGTACCAAAACGAAGTATAAAAAATTATGTAGTAACTTTATTATAGTAAATTATAAGGGTTTTATATATTGAGGATATTAATATAGACTTATAAAAATGAAAAATATTAATAGAATTGATAGAAGAAGAAATCTAGAAGGTAGGCTCTTAGTCAGGCGATGCATCTTAAATGTTACAATGCATTTGTATCATATTTTTGATATGGCAAAAATGGTGAGTTTCATACCCAAGTCAGATGAGATGTGGTCACTTAGGATGATCATTTGGCAACTTCTTGATTCTTATCTTTTTTTGGATTTATCTTAATTTGACTTCTCAAGTGCCACCTTGAGTCATTTTCATCTGACCTTCTGAGGATTTTTCATTTTGATGAGGAAAGACTTTAACTTGGGGTATCTTATGCGAATTTGGTGCATCAGAATTTTCCTAGAATCAAATTGAGCTGTAATGATTATCAATTTCTCCAGAAAAACTATCAAAGTAATTCCTTTTACCACCTTCTTGAGTCTAGGTGGTAGTTGGTTGAAGAAGTTGAATGATCAATATTCTTTCTATCATGTATGAATCAGAATATCTAACAGCCCCTTTGAAAGGGCTAAAGTGGCCCTACCTCTTAAAGTGTTGAATACCCATTTTACAGACATGGGAAAGAAGATAAAAACTATAATTTCTATAATTGATGATAATTCTTTTATCACAATAAAAGTGAACTCCAATTACCTCTATAATTGTTCTTATATTGATATAATTGTAGATAAGCTCCTAGTTTGAGCAATAGTAGACAGTAATGTACCAATTAATATAATATCAAGCCACTATGAAAAGAAGTTGAAAATTTCTCCTGACGTAACCATAGTCGACAATATGGGAATGCAAGCCCAAAGCACCGTTAGTGAAGGAGCCTTTAGTGCTCTGTTCATGAAAATTGGGTTTCTTCAAGTTGTGCCACCATATTATCACCAAATCAGAACTATCAATTCTCAATTAAAAGCTTTTTTCAAATTTTATGGAGCAGTTATTAGCTACAAGGAGAATGCCTTAACAATTCTCAGTTGGGAATTTCCCCTCCTTTAATATAAGGGCAAGAAGTCTCAATATGAAATCAAGAAAAATTCCTAATGTGACATATACTGATGGATAATCCCCCATTCAATATAAGAAGACTTGACGTCATAGTAAGATCCACTCTTATATGTCAGAAATCTAAGGCATTAATGTACGCGCCATTTCTTTTTTTAGTACTAGATGGTCCAAAAAATATTCGAGGTGGGTTGACCTTGGGACAAATATACCACACCGAGAACGTTTTCAAGCCTGTACGGGTTTTGAACTCAAAACCTGCACTAGGGGTGGAAGCAGTTTTACCCGCTTGGCTAACCACCCTTCAATGTACGCGCCATTTCCAATTGTAAGCTACTCCCAGGGGAACAGCGATTTATAAGCATGAGATTGACTCTGAACCTCTGGATGGTTACTAGGGGAAGTTTATTCCCCGTGGGAGAAATTCTGAATCAACCTCATGCTTAACCCAGTATAATGCTCCTGGACATTAGTATATCTTTGTGCTCTTCACTAATCTGACTGCTTAGAAGATCACTGTAACCAAAAAGGTTTTCTCTTGTGTATATTTACTGCCCTGGGATGAGGTACTACACATTGAAAGTATTTAAGATTTGTTAATGTTTGGCCTACTTTACGTCGCTCTTAAAGCATGTACTTTATATTGTTGGATCAGTTAGAGTTCCTTTCAGAAGAAAAGGGCCAAGCCTTAGCATTACTGCATAAATACAAGCTTTATTTACATTGGGATTATGACCTAGGTTATGCCAGAGGTATACTGTATCACATAAACACTGGTGACCGTCCCACATGCTCTCTCCCATACAATGTAGTCAAGCCAGTGAAGAAATTGTACAGAAAGAGCACAACAAACTACTATGATAAGGAATTATTGTGCTATCGTAGCCCCTGGGCCAATCCTGTACTGATTGTTAAAAGAAGGATGGCTCCAATAAAGTTGTGACAGATTATTGTTGCTTAAATAAATTAACAGAAAACTCTTTTCCTCTATTACTTATAGATGATACTCTCACTCTACTAGGGGAGCCAAGTACTTTACTGCCATGGATCTCATCAGCGGCTATTGGCAAAATACTTTCCCAAGGTTGAACAGGAGAAGTGCTCTATTATCACTTCCCAAGGGCTTCATCAACATACGCACAAGCCTTAAGGTATATGCAATGTGCTAGGCAAATTTCAAAGAGCCATGTACACCATTTCTGGGCGATTTGAAGCTGGTCTGCATCCTGGTATACCAATGATATCAATGGCTTCTTGCACACCTTCAAACAACACCTAACATTTAAGAATGTCTTAAATTACTTAGCCAAAACTTAACTTAAAATTAAGCCTACCAAACGTCAGACTTTAAGAGTCAGATATTATAATCAGGTCACATCATTAATACCAAAGGTTACGCCCTCAGCATCAGAAGCTTGAGGCTGTTAATCAAATAAAAAGTCCCAAGAACAAGCAGTAGGTAATAACTTTAAGGATGGTGGGATACTACCGCCAGATTATAATCATTTTCTTAGCTGTCTGAGCCTTTGTTCCACCTACTACAAAGTGTAGTTACTTTTCTCTGGTTTCCCAAATGTGAGATTGTTTTCAACAAGTTGAAGTTAACGCTATCAAGTGACAATGTTTTTTGTTATCCCAATTTAAATCAAGCTTTATTATCTAGTTTATTGCTTTTTAAAGTCGTTGAAGCTGTGTCTCTCAGAAGGATGAATATTGAGAGGAGCAACCAGTAGCTTTTGCAGTCATGTCCTTACCAAACAGGAAAGAAATATATATCAGTTAGTATTCCAGCGCTAATTAAGGATTCTTGTCAATCTGATGATGGGATTTGGACATGATCTAAAGATTTAGATGAAATAATAGTTGGAAATCCTTAATTAACCTTATTGAAACCTCCTGATATCAGGGGTCCAGCCCTGACCTTTGAAATTGATCCTGTTTAACAGAAGTAACCAGAATGATGCAGAATCTTTGATTGCAGGATAGTATAAATCTCAGCTTGAGAGCTTGGAGATTTTTCCCAGAGAACAATATCCTGAACTCCTATTTATTTTAGTTTAATAAGGAAAAAAGGTACCTTTTTTTTTTTTTTTTAGTACTAGATGGTCCCAACCCAAGGAAAAAAGGTACCTTCTAATTTAAAAATTAATCTTTAGTACTGCTATAAAATTATCAAAAAATACATGAATTTACTAGTTAAGGGTTTTATTTTTGAAATTTTTAATTTATTAAAATTAAATTATAACTTTTTGCCATTCTTACACCTGGGGCTTCAGTTCCTTGACTTTAATTGGATTGGTGAAATACCTTCCCCTTCATCCTGATAAAACTGGTGCTCCCTGCCAGGTCACCCTAAGTTCCCAGTAAAATAATTCTTATAACAAAAGAAATTTTGACTGCCCTACCCTCATTAAAAGGAGACTTGTAACAGCAAATGCTTGCCACCAAGCACTATCAACTTGAGCTTTGGATGATATGACTAGTTTACAAACTGAAGCAAAACATATGATCCAGCCCTTCGCCACAAAAATAGCACTTAGGTCAAGAGCAATTAGATTTAGTTGCTAAAGGTGTAAACAACCTTTGAGGATGCATGTAGGACCTCCATATTCAAGAATATTTTGCTGATACTCTTTCCTCTTCATCATAAGGGCTACCTCTAATGTCAGTTCTTATTATTTGGTCATTAACCCCTCCCAGTACCACGTTCAAACCTTCCTTGAAGGACAAGTATGTCCCAGGGGAAGAGAGTAGCTTCTCTTTCTTGAAATGCTATGAAAGCGCAATGGAGTAAGCTACCAATCACCAACAGCACAGACATTTGACAAAATACCTTAGCCTTCTAGCTCAGAATTTAATGGTACCCCAGTCAATGACCTGTTGCACCTGGGACTAGGCCAAAACTGTTCCAATTGGGAGTTCAGAACTGACCTAACCCTAACCAACCAGAAACATTCATTTATAGGAATAATTTTTATACATGATAAAGCCTTCATTTAATTCACACAATTTTTATCTCAAGGCCCAGACTTTGGTTGCATAAAAATGCCTTACGCTGGATGAAACATTCACGGATTCTTTATTGGCCTTCAAAAGATTTCTGGCGTCCAACTCTACCTTATTGCTTTGAAGCCCCATGTTAAATCCCTCCTGAATATCAAAAAGGCTATAATGGAGATTCCAGCTGACCTGATTAAACCTCAACGGTTACTTGGTCCTAACAATAAGTTTCAGTCTCAGGTTTTAGTAGCAATGACTCCAAATTCTCACACCTCCAACTTATATCGCTTTTTTTAAAGGAAACAACCATATTGCAAAGCTCTGCCGTCAACTTATTCGCCATAAGGAAGCAAAAATCAGTCATCAGATGACAAGAGGATTTCTTTGCTGAAGAAAACAAGTGCCTTTACCATCCTATTCTATGCCTAGTATCTCAGGTTTCTTCATATTATCTTCTCCTGCTAAAATCAACGTTCCTCTTACTATCAAAGTCAATAGAGACCTTAAACTGTTCTTTATTTGTATTGATCAATTACTCAATAACACCTTAAAGTCAGCTCCTCTAGCGAAATCTAAGCATTAATTGAAAAACTTTCCAACAAATTGACAATCCCCAAGCCTAACCAAAACAAAATCCTACGCTCACCTCATTACAATTCCTAAAGATAATTTGTTAGCTGATAATTCTCAATTTGGTTTTTTGGAGGTACAAGTAGAGATAGTTGTCACATAATTTAAAGTCCTGGCTATAATTGATACCATCTCTCCGGTTAACTTTAAATCCCCTCAACTTATCCAAAAAATCAAAATGGCTCCAAACTTGATTCATGAAGCTGAATATGGGACTGCGTGTAATCAGTCTACTAAAGTGATTGGTCATATTCTACCCTTATCACTCCAATTTATATACTGTTGATTATCACTCATGCTATTGCTTTAGAAAAATAATACTTATAAATTGTCTATTATAGTACAATTAAAACATTAATCTAATTTTATATTTAATTATAGGAAAAATACATCTCTCTCTTAGGATATTAAATACCATTAATATTTGATCTCATGACCAAAAATAAAGGGCCCTAAAAAATGAACATGATTTGTAAAATATTTCACCTCTATTTGCAAACTAGAGTACCAAAGCTTGGGCTAAATAAAGTTACCCTTGAGGCTTTGGATGATGAAGCTGGAATATCTCTATATGCCCCATCTCTTTAATATACTACTTTGATCTCAAGTTATTTTAATTTGGGAATTAAGTTCTAATTCTTTTTAACCAAGTTTTGGAGTATATAGCACTAACCCTTATATCAAAGAAGCGTTGACCTATCCTGAAATTTTAGACCTCGCCTACAGGAAATATATCTCTATTTATTAGGGAATCTAATGAATCATACCCTCCAGATTACTTGATATGCCCTCATTGCCTATGAAAAACTATGTCTTATTGAGTATATCGCTGATGTGAGCAGTTTCAGTTCACTACAAGATTTATGGTTTGATCCCCTACCCACAATAACTCTGGTTGAAAGTAACTTGGAGTCAACCTCACCCCAATGAATTCCAGAATGTAGAAGCCCTCCTTGAAAAATATAGCAATATCTTCTTATTAAGAACAGTTGATTATGGAAAAATGTCAGGAGTAATTCACCCGATTGAAACCAATGAACACCTCCCATCAAGATCTTGAGCCTACCAAAAATCTAAAGTTGAGGAAGCTCAAGTAGCTCTAGAACTATAATAGATTTTAGAAGCTAGAATATATGTGCCATCCAAAAGCCTGTGGTTTTCTCCACTTTATTAATTTGTAATAATAGATGGCGATCACTGGGTGATTATGGTTTATCGCTGACTAAATTTCATCACATGAAAAGATAGTTGTTGTTTACCTCATATAGATGCTTCTATGCTTAATGATGAGATAAAACTATTCTTTGGCAATAGATCTTAATATTGAGTAATGGTAAATCGATTTATCCCCTGAAGACTGTAAAAAATGCGCCCTCATTTTTAATAAAGGGTATTTGAGCCTAATAATTTGCATCAGGGGTTATGCAACGCCCTTTACACCTTCTAAAGAGCCATGGACGGCTTATTAGGAGATTTAAAGCGCTCTTGCATGTTAGTTTATCATGTCAAAATTTACTGCTTTTTCACAATCTAATACTGATCACCTGCCACGTTTATAGGGAGGTTTTCCAGCAAATTCACTAATCTTCCATAAATCTAAATCCGTCCAAATGTTCCTTTTTCAAAGTAAAAATGGATTTTTAGGCCATAAGGTAAGTAAGGCCAGAATATATTCAATGGATGACAGATACGGCCATTTCTATAATGTCCCCCCTAAATTCCTATTTGATGTAAAGGTCTTATTTGGGATAATGGATATTACTGCCAGTTTATTTCAACACTTTGCTGACAATCTGAGCCTCTAGTTTATCTTTGAAGAAAGTGTATTCTTCCAATGAAAAGAGGAGCACCAAAGGCCTTTGACCTATTACACGCAGCTCTCTCCCACTATCCTGTACTTGTGCATCTTAATTTTGACAAAATCAATTTTACTCTTCATTGATGCTAGCAATATAGCTATCAGAGCTATATTATACCAGCACGACAAAAATTCAGAGGATCATCCCATTGCTTATTATAGCAAAATCACTGTCAAAATCTGAATGCAACAATAGGTGTTACAGAGTGAGAGTGTTTGGCGGTACTACTGGATATTAAGCATTTATGACCTTATTTATATAGGAGTCACTTTACCATAATTACTAACCATGAATCTTTGCAATGGCTTCAACAAAATAAGTATATTGATGGATATTATCCCAATGGGCTTTAAAACTTCAAACTTACAGTTTTTACAATATTCATCGTCCATGACTCATTCATCAAAATGTGGATTGTTTATTCAGGTTACTCATATTAACTCTAACTGAGCCTAAAGAAGATGGAATCTATGATCTTTTAATATTAACCACATAATGGAAAAATGAGTCTCAGACTAATCAAAAGAATTAGTAAATAAATTTCAGCAAATAAACAGGATGAAAATGGTAACCTGTTTAAACTTGTGTCACAAAAATGGGTACCTTACATTTGATCTTTGGCTCACACAGATGTTAAATTAGAGGGATGTTGGGCTGCCAAAAGAGAAGCACAGGTAGCGCGAGAATCTGAGAGCATGGAAATGAAGTACGCTGCTTTGGATGAGACTTTGTTTATTGTAATAAATTAAAACTTTTGTAAATCTATAAATTTTATTATTCCGCTGTAAGAAACTTTTTGAAATAAGTCACTACTATTTATAGTTTTTATTGAAAACAAAAGGTGATTCATGAATACTGGGAATTGTGAAGAGTGTTTCGTTGATAATTTTGATTCCTAAGTGATTTAATCATCTCGTCCCACCTTAAGGTCAGCTGAGCTACTTGGGTCTCCTGATAATATTTGAATTTTATTAGTTAAATTGGTATTAACCTCAAAAAGAAGCTTTTCCAATAGTCCTAGTATAGAGATCCGACTTGCTAGATTTCAGAAAGAACAGCTGATTAATCTATTGGGATCATTGGGACGTTGATGATAGAATCATATGAATGAGGCCTCAGAATTAGGAAAAGTAATTGAGAATATAAACTTAATGCTTATTAACCAAATTTGAGGTAATTCATGTAATACACCAAATTTGAGTCTAAACTAATGATGTGTAATTAACTCTTAATTTAGGTCTTATTGGAACATTTAGCAGCTTATGAATTATGTCCCACATACCTAATGAGGTGATCTTCTCTCTAGTACAAGGTTTCCACCTTGCATAGAGAGAATTCTGACGTGGGATATTTGCAAGTTGGCCATGGAGGAATTCAGAAAACTCACCATTGGTTTAAGACTCAATTTTACTAGGAAGGGATGCTCATCTCAATTCAAAATGAATAAAGTCCTGTATAATATCTATAGTCAAGACAGACCTAATCCCCAACCTCAGCATCCAGTGGTTTCACCTTGTGAACCCTTCCATACTATAAGTACTGATTTTTTAGGTCCACTCTTTTGATCATCTAATGGCCATCCATTCCTCATTCTGGCTGTTATTTCTTTAACCAAGTGTATTGAAGTATATCACTAACCTACGCTTATGCAAAAGCTACAGCTACATTAGTATCTAATTGATTACCACCCAACATGGGTGGCTAACATAATTTTCTATAATATTGGGCATAATTTTTATCATCATTGGTGAATGAGTCAACCTAATTAATGAGGTCCACTCAAGTTTCTTTGGCTCTTTACCATTGTTGGGATTTTTGTCCATATTCCCAGATGGCTAGATTACAAGGAATTGCTAGGGGAACAATTCCCTAATGCGAAGTGAATTGGAAATTAATTTGCCCAAATTTTGGGGTAACTATGTTTGGGGGATTTTAGGTTATTCACCTGGTCAGATCTGTCAGGTATCAATCTGGATGAATGCTTAAGATCTCATCGGGCAGAGTTGCTGAAGAAATAGTGGCATCTGATAGTTGATTAATTATCAGGTGTACAAGTTGGGATCGTTCTGGTTTCATCACCAACTGATCAGGAATTAAGGAGTAAGTTGCGAGGCGAGTGATGCTGCCTGCAACTAGCTAATTGATCAGTTGATTTATGACCAGCCTTAATGGGTAACAAGTCCCATTACCTGAGCGTGTTGCTTACCAAATATGGTTGGTTTGCTTGGATCAAGAGGAAAACGTTAGGGACACGTTTTCAAACTCTTTCTGTTTTAGAGCTAGAGGTCTAATGCTGGAATCCTAGCCAGGATTGGGAAGACCATCGCTGCTGAGACGAGGATGGGTGATTCAATGGCAACGGCTGCTTTTTCAAAATGAGGTGTCAACTGAGGGTTGAGCGCTAAATCCCAAAAAATAAATCTCTAGAATTCACTAATAATAAAAAACACACCATAGTTTAAACCAAAGTTTAGAACAGAGTATACAGTAGATATACTAACTTAGTAAACTTTATCATCATTCATTTGTTCTATTCTTTCTCAGGGTTTTATACTTTGTGTGATAATTGGGAGACTCTTCAAGGAAAAGAGTAAGGATTGAGTGGAGATCCAGAGAAAAAGCGTAATCAAATTGGGATTGCTGCTGACTGTGTGTCAAACTGAAGAAACCATCAACAGGAATCTAAGAGAAGATTGGGTTAATGGTACAAGAGGAATGAATCTTTATTACGAGATATCATAAGTATTTCAAGCAGGAAATATTGGCCGAGCGTTTGGCCAAGATCTAGGACTTCCATTCAACTACAGATAATAGACATCATACTATTATCAATCAATCATATCAAATACTACACAATGCGGATGAATTGCGCAAAAACCAAACCTGTGCAACTAATAAGCTTATAGGGTTTATTGGCCGAAAGTAATCAAAACCCATAAATTTTTACAATGTGGTGCTCACTACAGGGGTGTAGTTGAGTAGAAGAATTTAGAAGGATGTTGTATGTAAACAAGTTAAGAAAACTATGGACGGAGTTAGACACCATTAATCAGAATACCCTAAACTCAGTGGATCATTGAGAATTTGCAGCCTTGGAAGAAAGAGTCGCCAAGATGGAGGAAGTGATTGATAATGCCACAAGCTTCAGGAATGAGTTACTTGGAAAAGTAACTTCAGTAAAGAAGAAAGAAGGGGACTTAATTCAAGAAGTCTTATTTCTGAAAACGGAGCATGAAGCGGATCACTTTTGTCTAAGAATACCAGCACTGATATTGAGCAACTGATCAAACATGTCAAGGAGCTAAAAACTCATAAATGTGATTGTGATCTATATGTGGCAACTGATGCCAAAGAAAGAACTCCCTGTATGATAATTGGGAAGTTGAATACCCCAAGAAACATGCTGCCC
Source organism: Massospora cicadina (assembly GCA_022478985.1). NCBI lineage: Eukaryota > Fungi > Entomophthoromycota > Entomophthoromycetes > Entomophthorales > Entomophthoraceae > Massospora > Massospora cicadina. The sequence goes on along the minus strand of JAKSZP010015931.1, from coordinate 49,573 downwards.
ACTTTTGCTATTATTTCAGAGATGACGCTTGAAATCACTCCCCAAGTGAGCTGAGTAGCCAAACCTAGAGAGGCGGCTAGAGAAACCTCAGAGGAACTCAAGCAATGCCAGAGTTGCTGACTTTCTATTGGGATAACGCCCCAGCATTTTTTTCGACTGTTTGATATGACTATGTATGGATACAGTGATTTTCAAAAGGCATTGATGGTGAGGAATTGCCTAGACACCAATTTCCAAAACCTAGTTTTGCCCCATCTGGAGGGGGACATTTGGTCATATGCGGAGGCCAAAGCATCCATTATGAAGGAATTCAGGAGCCTGAAGCGGCAGTTGAAGCGCAAAAAAGAGTCTATGTGCATCCAATTACATAAAGACAAATCTTTATCAAGCTTCACGGATCATTTCTACCAGGAATTGCAAATCCTGGCTGGAGCAAAGGTACTGGATGACTTTGATGCCAGAATTGCATTACAAGCGGCCCTTCAGCCCTATCACAATATGCACCAAATGATGTCTTTTCATTTTTGCAATGGAAATTACTACCTCATATAGTAGATAATTTGAAAATCTTGGGAGCAACCTTTGATGCCCCAAACAGAAGTTTCAAATCCAACCCAGTATTAAATCTGAATCTTAAAAAGGGAACGAGGGTTCTAGAAGAGACAATTGAACCGTGCTGGGGAATAAGCCTGAAGACTTCAGATGGGAAAATAAGAAAGAGAAGGTCTGTTACCAATGCAGAGGAAAAGGACATTTCGTTGTAAATTGCAAGAAGTCGAAGAATCAAATCAACGTGGTCCAAGTGAAAGAGTCTGCAACTGCAAAGGAATTGGGAAAAGGGCCCGCAGCCTAGATGGAGAGCAGTCTAGAGCTGCGAAGAAGCTTTTTCCTCCCAATATTATGCACAAGGTAATTGACATCAGAGATCTGTTCATGGACAAAGATTTTCAGGATAAACTGTAATAAGTGCTCAATTTGGATGTGAACGCGGTAACAAGATCCAGGGCGAAGGGAATTGACCCTACGATAATCAAGGAAGTTGCCTGGCTGTACACCTGACAACTAGCGGACAAGATTCGAGCTGCAGATAATCCTGAAGAATTGACTGAAGTTAGATGAGTCAAACCTGTCAATCCCCCTCAGCATGATAAAGGAATCATTTCATTATTTATCAGTGCAAATCATTCACACCCTCAATTCAGCTAATAACGCCGCTATACACTCAATAAACACTATCTTACAATACTATGAGTGTACATATATAGATATACAAGTGAATCAAGTATGGGTGAGGGAGATTGTTGACAATGAAGCGCCCATTAACACTGTCTTGACCAAGTTGGTGAAGAGGATGAAGATCTCTCCTGACTTGGAACACAAGAAGGAGTACATGACAGATGGGATGAATACCACTATCTCATGTAGAGCGTATAGCGCTTTGCCACTTCAATTTGGATCCTTGGTGTTATCTGCACCATCAATAGTTTTGGCCAACCAAAACTATGACATTCTGATCGGGATGGAATCTCTACGGAAGTACAGAGTTAAATGTAACTTTGAGGATAATACGTTGGCCATATTGGGTCAGACGTTACCATTGGTATATCAGAAGGATGGGGAGGCTCCACTGAGTAGGAGAAACAACTTCATCAACTTGATATACAATGATGGCATCGTCCCAATTTGATACCAATTAGTTAGCTGGAAGTGACATGAAATGTTGACAAAAATCCTAGAAAATTGGGGGAATCCTCTCCGGGATAAGAAAGTGAGAATTATACATCCAGGATCACAGATAACAGTCAACACAGGGTGACATTGGATATACTAGAGCTGCTGTATGGGAAACTCCGAATCCCCTGGAAGAAGTCCAGAGTAGAGCCTCAGGTGGCTCCTGGAATAATAATGCTAGGTCGTGGAGAAATTCAAGTTCTCCTGGAAAATTTAAGTGAAAACTGTTGAAGGTCAAGAAGGAATCAGATCATCACGTTTGCTCATCTAACCATGATGGCCATACTGAGGAAATTTCACGATTTTGGGACCCTCAATGAGATGGGATTACCAGCTGGGGTAACTGAGAGTATCAACTTATTGGTTGATCAAGAGCAACTCGCTGATCTGATGGAAGGACAGAAAGAGGAAATGCTCTAATTGTTTGAAAAGTATTAGTAAGAATTGGTTCAGGATGACCACAATTTGGGATGCATGAGAGATGTGATCCACAAGGTTAATACTGAGGAAAATTTGCTGATCATGATGAGACCAATTTGACATTTGAAGGCGGCCAAAGTGGTAGTGTAAGAAGAAATCAGCAAACTAGTGAAGCATGAGCTTCTAGTTCTGTCATCAAGTCCCTGTGCGAGTCCAATTCTTATCACGAAGAAAAAGGATGGCTCTAGTCAGGTGGTGATTGATTACCAGAAGCTGAATAAGATTATAAAGAAGGATTTGTATCCCCTACCAAAAATTGATGATGTGCTATATTGATTGGGAGAAGTGAAGTATTTCTCCATAATGGATCTGATATCAGGATATTGGCAAATCAATTTGCCAAGAGAAGACCAAGGAAAATGCGCTAATATTACCATTCAGGGGCTATACCAACTGACGAGGATGCCCCAGGGTCTATGCAATGTTCCTGCAACGTTCCAGAGGGAGATTGATGCTATACTGAATGACATTGAAGTTTTCATGCGTCCTGGCGTATTTGGATGATATCAATGTGTTCAGTAGGACATTTACTGACCATTTACACCACTTGGAATAAGTATTCAGGAGATTGTCCATGGCCAACCTGGAGATTAAGCCAAAAAAGTGTCATTTCTTCAAAAAAATTTTGGACTATCAGGGATTCGTGATCAATTCTAGCGGATTTCAGCTGCAAACCCAGAATATCGAAGCCATAGAACAAATGGCTATGCCTAAGAGTGTCCAAGATATCCAAGTGTTTCTTGGAATGGTCAGATACTATAGAAGTTTTACTCGGGATTTTGCCAGAATCACTGAGCCCTTATTCCCTTTGTTGAAGGATCTGAAGAAAGGATTAGTATGGAATGAAGAAGCACAAGAATCCTTTAATGAGTTGCACCAATATCTAATGGATTCTTCAATTTTGAAATATCCAAATTTTCAATCGAGAATTTATTATACAAGCTGATGCTTCGTTGATGGCGATTGGCGCTGTATTGAGTCAAGTAGATGAACTTGGGGACAAACATCCTGTGGCATATGTGAGCCGTACGTTCTCAGCCACTGAGAGGAACTACACAATAACTGAACATGAATGCCTTATGGTCATTTATGCCCGTAAACGGTTTTGATGTACATCCACATAATGCACTTCAAAGTGGCGACATACCACTCCTTGTTGCGCTGGCTCCACAATTTGAGAGAACTAGAAGGACAACTGGCCTGATGAGCACTAAAGCTACAGGCTTACAATTATGAGATTTTCCACTGAGTGGGGGTTCTCACCAGAATGCGGATGGCTTATCACAGTTACCAATGGTCCAGATGGTATACTCGCAGGTGGAGGAGTTATTCCAGAGAATGGTTGATGGAGAAATTGGGAATGAGCCCTGAGAAATCTAAGGTGCGCTTTAAAATGTGATGGAATACACCGATACCTTAGATGTAAAGGTGGTTAAGATGATTAATGGGAAGCAGTTCCTATTCTTAAAGCTGTTGGAAGAGCAAAAATCGTTCAACCCACTCATAAGGTTGTTGGGCATGGAGGCCTGAGAAAAATGGCTGACCATATTTGCAAGCATCACTACTGAAAGTCAATCAACTATGATGTTGCTGACTATCTAGCTTGTTGTGTGGAGTGCCAGCTGCACAAGCCATATAAGAATACACCTGGATACTGACTGGTCCTCCCTGGATTTGCCTGGCATATAGTGTCCATTGACGTAATGGGACCACTGACAATGAGCACAAGGGAGTCAAGTACATAATAGTTGCAATCGATCATCTGATGAGATGAGTCAAGACAAAGGCCCTGGCAAAAGTAGATGCTACCAGCACCGCGAAGTTCATCCTGGATCAATTAGTATACTGACATGGATGCCCGCAGGTCCTGCTTAGTGACAATGGGACAAAATTCACATCTCATGTGATCCTGCAGTTATATGAGATAATGGATATTTGAGGAGTCATCTCTGTACCTACTGGCTGGAGAAAAACGGACTGGTAGAACGAGTTAATGGAACGCTGGCTATGACACTGAGGAAGCTGGTCGCAGGAAGAACATCCATGTGGGGAATGTACCTGAGTTTGGTGACATTCACCTACAATATCAGTCATCATACGGTAATGGGAAAAATGCTGTTTAAGTTGTATATGGGGGGAAACCTGCGTTGCCACCGATTTTATATTTTCTGGTTGAACCAACATTGGGGATGAGTGCTGAGCAGTACTTGAACTGATTGATAAATATCCTAATCAAAATGCAATTGTAAACATTTGATACAACTTTATAGAAAAGATTACAAGCAAAATTGATGGATGATAAAAACCGGCCAGCCTTATCAGAATATCAAGAAGGCTAAATAATTGCCTATTGCAATATGCATTGTTTAGGAGAAGAAACAAACTGGATGCATTGTGGTTGGGTCCGTTTGAGATTATTGCCAAGACAGTGCTGGACGCCTACTCCATCAAGAACCTCTTGGATGGAAGAATAGTAATTTGATTCCATGCTAAGTATTTGAAGCGATGGTTTGATGAAAAATAAAAGAAAAAGAGTTCCTAAAGGACCTCTGAATCATTAAGTTGGTTATGTCCTAATGATTAGGTCAAATTTGAAAAAAGGACCTCTGAACCATAGAAAACTGGTAGGTCTAAGAACACCTAGGATCCAGCTTAGGGAAAAATGAAAAGATAGACCGCTGAACAAAAACAAGGGCAAGCCCTGGAAAAAAGAAGAAAAAAATAAAAGATTAATAAATATATTAAAAAATTATTAAAACCTCATATAAAAAACTGATATATTTTTATAACTTTTTATTGATTATCCTCAGTTCAGGGATGATTCCGCCTATGTCGCCTCTTGGGGAAGGAGGATGGATCGCAGTAGGAGTGAATAACCCATTGAAATCTATGTAAGATTGGAGACTAGTGAGGTGTAACCTACATGAAACCAAGTTCTTTGAGCGGGTGCAGATCCCTGCAAGAAAGTGACTAGGGAAAGGAAAATTGATATGTTGGAAGAAGCCAAGCGTGATACCCTGGAGTGGGGAGGGAAGCAACAGTACAGGAAGAGGCAGTCAGTAAATAGCCCTGAGTAATCCTGATATGGTACCAGAGTTGAAATATTAGCTTTGAGTACTTGCTAATAAGCTTTGTCAAGAGCACTGGACATATGGGCCAGCAGCGAACAAGGGATGCTAGACAGGGGTTGCCAAATCATTTCCCATATTAAAGCCATCAGCAGAAGATACCGATGAGATGCTCCAGAAATAAGATAGTCAAGCAAGGAATGAATGGCATCCTGTAAGTGACGACTATGAGCATATTGGAAGCTGAATAAGAAGGAGCAATGGAAGCTGGGAGAGGCTGGAAGCTTCATGGCTCAACTTCAAAGAACTTGGCTGGCAAAGTGAAGATCATAAGTGGTGATATACCAATTCAAGATGTTCTCAAGATCAGAAGAATTCAACTCTATGGATAAAGCCTTGGTGACTTAAGCTTTTAATTCTGCATAGGGAAGTTCAAAATGAATGCTGTTGCTGATGATGAGTTCGGTGGTCAAGACAGCTGGCTTGTAGAATTGACTGAGTCAGAAGAGAAACTCCAGAAACAAGTCTGACTTGGCGAGAAAGGAACAATCAATAGTGAAGGGCATTATTTCAGTAGCATCAATGATGAATTTGGGAGCATCTGCAAAAGGAGCCAAATGCATGAGAGTCTTGAAATCTAACTCTGGAATTGATTACAGAGGAAAGATTGGCTGCGAGTTATATGAGATAATTGCTAGCCTGGTTTCAGAGGAGTTGGTTATCATTTCCGGTAATTCCACAGAAGGACTATCCTCTGGCGCCAGACTAGGAGTATGAGTCCTGGAAGGACCATAGAAGATGTTCTGTTGTGCATCCTGACTCATCTGCTGGAAGAGCCAAAGATCTTGATCAGACAAACTGTTGAGCAGTTGTTGGTACTGCGACTTGTTATTTGACATATGAGATGGATGAGAGGGGGATGTCAGACTTATATGATAGGTCACATTATGCATTCTGATATCAATTAAGCTTAAATTTAGGAGAAATTAATCTCAAAATTAATAGGATAAGCTCTCCAGATAACTAAGAATGATATGAGCCAAGAGGTTATGAGAAGAAGTTAACAAGGGCATACATAAATGAGCATTCTTAATTGTGCTGCAAAATGAACATCAATGACAAGAGTCTCCATTCAAGGATGAAGAAAAACATGAAATCAAGGACTCTGGACTAAGAATTCTGAATATGACAGCGGGTCATATGCTCTGATGGGGGAAACTGGATCCTGGAATTTTATATTGTCATGAGTAAATCAATCAGCCCAGAATGACAGTAGATCATGGGGACTGCGCTCTGAGTAGTTGGTAGCGATGAGAAAAAGGAAGTGAGCCGCATGTTAGAGGTTGTCCCAAGCAGCGTTGAGTACTAGTGATCGTACTCTGCTTGAGCAGATGAAGTATTTGATTGAGTGTCCAAAGAAGTGTTCTCCTTCCCCGGTCCTTTTCTTGCTGGAAATCTAGGCAAGAGGGGGATGTGTTTGGATTTTTGCCCATATTCTCAGATGGATAGATTACAAGGAATTGTTAGGGGATAATTCCCTAATGCAAGTTGAATCAGAAATCAGTTGGCCTGAGTTTTGGAGGAACTATGTTTGGGGGATTTTGGGATATTCGCCTGGTCAGATCCATCAGGGATTAATCCAGACAAATGCTTAAGATTTTATCAGGCAGAGTTGCTGACGAAATAGGAGCATCTGATAGTTGATTGGCTATCAGGTGTACCAATTGGGATCGGTTGGGTTTCATCACTGACTGATTGGGTATTTAAAGAGTAAGTTGTAAGGCGAGTGATGCCACCTGCAACTATCAAATCAATCAGTTGGTTCGTGACATGCCTTAATGGGTAACAAGTCCCATTACCTAAGCAGGTCGCTTGCCAAATATGATTAGTTTGATTGGATCAAGAGGAAAACTTTAGGGACACGTTTTCTGACTCTTTCCATTTTAGGTCTTGAGGACGTCCAATGACGGAATCCTAGCCAGGATGGGGAAGACCATTGCTGCTGAGACAAGGATGGGTGATTCAATGGCAACGGCTGCTGTTTCACTAATGAGGTGTCAACCGAGGGTTGGGCGCCAAATCCCCCAAAATAAATCCCTAGAATTTACTAATAATAAAAAAACACCATAGTTTAAACCAAGGTTTAGAACAGAGTATACAGTAGATATACTAGCTTAGTAAACTTTATCAGCATTAATTTGTTCTATTCTTTCTCAGGGGTATATTACTTTGTGTGATAATTGGGATACTTTTCAAGGAAAAGAGTAAGGATCTAAGCGGAGATCCAGAGAAGAATCAGAATCAAATTGGGGATTGCTTCCAATTATGTGTTGAACTGTAGAAACCATCAACAGTAATCTAAGAGAATATCGGGTTAGATGGTACAAGGGAATAAATCCCTATACAAGATATCATAAGTATTTCAAGCAGAAAATATTGGCCGAGCGTTTGGCCAAGATCTAGGACTTCCATTCAACTACAGATAATAGTCATCATAGTATTTTCAACTGATTTTATCAACTATTATACAATGCAGGTGAAATGAACAAAACCCAAACCTATGAAAGTAATAAGTTTATAGGGCTTATTGGCCAAAAGTAATCAAAACACATAAATTTTTACAACCATCCTGCAACCAATAAAATGGTAGTGCATTTAAATGGTACATTAAAATCAACAATCCATATGATGGACTTGACTGACCCTCTATATTGGCTTCAATATCTACCTAATGAATCCTTGCCTAATTAATAAGTTATCATCAGATTATTAAGATGTCTCCCTTTCATGCTTTGTATGGAAGAAAGCTCAAGCTGCCCTCTAAAGTCCAATTATGTTTGATCCTTCCCCCAAAGCCCTTGAGATACTATGAGAAGTATCACTAATGATACTCTTTGCTTCAGGCAATAGCTTCTAAAATTTTTCTGCTACCACTACCAGAGAGACTAATTGGCTCAACAATAAGCATTCTCCTCTGCATACCTTCCAAACAGGTGATTTAGCCCTTTTCTATTATCATTGATCAGGTGGATGCAATATCAAATTGAGGACAAATTAGTCAAGACTTTACAATGTTATTTATAAACAAAAAAATGACCACTCTATTGTTGAAGTTGCTCAGAAAACTGTGATCAATTGAGTACAAGGTCAATTTCTCTGGCCTTTCACCACCCTATGCCAAGATCTATAAGGAAAAGTTGTCAGGATTTTGGCACACATAATAAGAATTTGAGTCAATCTGATGATGGTATTGAAACCCAATCTAAATATTTAGATGAAACAATTGTTGGGGAGATAATACACGATTAGCTTTATCAATACCTCCTGATATTGGAGTTTGACACCAACCTATGCAATAGATTCCTGTTTGACAGAAGTCTCCTGATATTGGGGTCTGAACATGATCTTTGCAATTGACTACTGTTTAAAAGAAATAACCAGAATGTTGCAGAATCCCAATTGCAGGTTAGTATAGATCTCTTTAAGAGCACTTGGATTTTTTCCCGAAAATAGTCTCCTGAACCCCTATTTATTTCATTTTATAAAAAATTAAAATTAAACTCTATTTTTACCTGTAAAATTTAGGTACCGCTGAATAATTAGCTAAGAAAAAAGGTTTACCCATTACATATTGTGATCCTTAATCAAAGACGTTTCTTTATTTTATTAAGGTATAGCTTTTTGACATCCTTAAGCCTGGGGCTTTGGTTGTCTAACTTCAATTAAATGGGTGGAATATCTTTTCCTTTGTCCTGACACAATTACAGATTGTATACTACTAGAAATTATCATTGCTGGTAAACAATTTCTCATTTATATTCATTGAACTAAGTTACAAGTGGTTACTGATCATACCTCTTTAAGGTGGTTATATAACCTTAAAGAGTTTGAAGGTCATCTAAAAAGGGTGTTGTTGAAGCTCCAGGCCTTTGTCTTTCATAAGTGCATCAGTTGGGTCATCTCATCGTAATGGCAATGGACTTTACCAGCTACTCATACTTCTGTACTGGTACAATATGACAATCAATTATTTTTTAGTACTAGATGGGACAATCAATTAATTTAGAAAATGAAATCCCGTAAGTATGTCAATGAGCAACCCCTTCTTAGGTGCATCTTTCATAAAAATGAAGAATTAAAGTCTGAAATGGGGTACTTTACAAAATCAAATAGTGATGGTAGAAGGCGGCTATACCCTGCTCCCTCTGAATAGCTGCTAATTATTATACAATCTCATTGCATTGTGGGGAATGGGGTTAGTTAGAACGCTAAAAATAATTTAACTGAGCTGATATTATATTTTAAGGGGTTTGACATCCATGGCATCTTGACGAAGTGCCATGAGTACCAATTGCAATAATCTTTCAAGGCTTTCACCACCTATGAACTTATTAAGCTCAACTGAGCGTGGCACACTATATCTTTTTAGCACTAGGTGGTCCCAACATAAAGGGGATCACCAATAACGGCACACTATCTCAATTGAAATTATCAGCCCTGCTATAGTCAGCAATCTCAGTCATCAATACATTATTTTAGCCATTGACCGCTTAACCACGTGGGTTGAAGCTAAGCCCTTATACATTCTTAGAGAGGTCACCACAGAAAGTTTTTTATGGAACACATCATTCATGGCATGGGTGTCTGCAGGTTATCTTAACGGACAAATCTACCAACTAAATCACAAATTTTTTTCAGAACTGAACGTATTATGAGATATAGAGGGTCTTTTCCGCCCTGTATCATCTGGAGACCAATGAAACTATTAAGAGGAATAACGGAACATGAGATCAAAATTTTTGTAAATATTCAGCCTCTTTCCTTCCCAATGGACCCTCTATACCAACCTCGCTTCTTTTACCTACACATTGGATATCTTAGTGCTGTTGGATTCTCCCCTTTCCAATTACTGTATGGCCAACAGCCCACTTTGCCCCCTGTTTTGTATTCCATTGTCAAGGAAGGAATGAGACCCAACCTAAGAAATACTTCAATTGACTAGTTAAAACACTAAACAAGGTTCATATTGAAACTTATGGGACCATCTTACCCAGAAGACTTAACCACAAAACAAAGGATGATATTCATCAATCACTTTTATATAGATTAAAGTGGGAGATTGAGTATTGTACTGAAGATCCTACAGGTTAGGACAATCCCATAGATGTTACACTCTGAAAAGGGCCATACATAATTTTGGAGCACTCTTCCTTCGATTTCTATACCATTAAGAATTTACTCAATGGGAAATTATTAGTAGGGTTCAAAAACTTCCTTAGTCCTTACTATAGCAGTCAGCTTCCCCACCAGCCTCCTTTGGAAGATAAGTTGAGTCAAGTTGGAGAAGTGTTGCCAAAGATGTTGACTCAAATATAAATAATCATTTCTAAATGTCAATGTTCATAATAAAAGAACGTGACTGGGTTTCCGCTGAGATGCTCTAATAATTAGTCCTACTTTTCAGGTCCCCTTTTCATTCCAGAATCCTCACGCAACAACTTCTGATCTTTTAAACAACCTTTCTACAGTAATTGAGCAAATTTATACCTATCATACTCTATGCTCACATTGTGCCCATTATATTGTATGGCAATCGTGATTCTATCCTGAAGACATCTTAGCACTGTTGCTAAAGAATCCTTTGATTAATATCCTTAATTTCTATACCAATAAAGTATCATTAATTGCCCAAACTTATCTTAGTTTATTGAAACCATTCTTGTAGTAGTGAGATACTATCCCAATGATCAAAGTTTTGAGCATCAGATAGTACTCTGTACGAAATTCTGCAGAAGTTACTTTATTATGGGACCAAGGATTACCAATTGAGATGGATTGATAGGAGTTACAGGTAGGAACTATACCAGTGCAAGTAAAGTGCTTGTCTCACGCTCTATAGGGCTGTACTCTTTCTTGTTTACATTAATACCTGACACCAAAATTTTGAAGAGATTTCCTGTGTACCCATTGAACCCTCATGTTAAGGAAGTACTTAACAGATATGGAGATAATATGATGGAAAGGGAAATGATTGTTCTATTCAAGTCATCAGTAGTATCTCCTACTCTAATGGTTTCAAAAACATATGTGGAACTCATACCATGCGTGGATTACCAGCATTTAAATGCCTCACCAAACCTGACCTGTATCCCATCTTGTTGATGAAAATTATCTTGCAAAAGTTTTAACAGAAGCTAGGTCTTCTTGAGCTAGAACATGTTGACGCCTTCAACCAGGTTGTTGGACATCAGGAATCAGACAAGATAATAAGTTTATTGAACAGACTCCTACACTGAATTTATAACTAGACCCAAGAAGGGGTTAACAAAATTATAACGGTTAATCATACAAAAAAATCATTAGTCAGTAAGACACAAATTGACATTAGAATAAATCCGTTGTACCAATCTGAGCCTAAGATACACCAAAATGGAATCCTGCTTAACCAAAATGAAGTATCTCTAGAACATCATTTGAATATTACTCAAGGTGGCACATGAGGCAATAATTTAAGGTTAATTCACAAAAGGGTAAAAATCAATAATCTGCCTAACAATTGACTTAAGTGATACCAAGTCTCATCCGACTTAAACATTCAACATACATTTTTGCCCTATCAGATTTATGCCACAAAGGCATTATGTCATCTAAAATGAATCACCTGACCAAGAGCCTCCCATTTAAATTTCCCCTCTTTTATTTTTAATAATCCTTTAACCTTTAGGTTTATATTGTTAAATGTGACATAAAAATAAGCCTATTCTAAACTCAGGTAAAGTTCCACCATTGTTTCTACACCTCATTTCAGTACTTGACTTCAATTTATCCTTACATCGTACTTACCATAGGATGGATACTCTAGTGATGGGACATAGGCGGTGGCTTAGCACCCTTTGAAATAAAATATTATACTAGTCATGAGTCTAAGACAGCTTTAAGTATTGGCTGTCAGGCTTCTTAGGCATAGCACCTTCATGCTCAAAAAATGGAAGCCCAACAGGCTGGTGCTCACTAAAGGGGCTCAACTAATGCTAAAAAGTACCTGAACCTAATTTAACTTACCATGTAATAGAACCTTATTGATAGTGTCACCTTCTTGGTGCACAACGGAAATGGTGAAGAAGATTAACAGATTGGAAACCTTCCCATCATCAAATTTAATAAACCTAGAAAATCCATTGGAGATTTCATAATCTTGTCATCTAATATGGATTTCCAATAAAGAAGTTCAAGACTTACTTCAGGGATTCCTTAATCCAGGAGAAAGAGCCAGCCACGAAAGGGCATATGTTGCGGGCAGGGCTCTCATGAACCTATATATCTAGTGTTCTTCCAGAGAGCTATGGATACAGTACAAATCTATCTAACTACATCAAGAGTTTGTGCACGCCGCGCTCTATCATATCATATATTTTTAGGAGTCCATATTGAGGAACTTCAATATCATACCAATACCAAAGAAGCCTAACTGGTGGCTTACAAACAGATATAATTTAGCATCACAAGGTATATGTGACATCCACTGTTTGATTGAAGTGAACCAATCATATTTTGTTAAACTCCATTTTCATATGGGAACCATTGATTTCAGTGTTATAAAGTTTGTGGAGGAAGCTATGAAGCTTCTCTGAAAGGACATCTTAGAGTTGAAATAAAATAATAAAAGTTTTCTTTACACTTTTGACCAAGAGCACATAAGATAAGATATTGAAGCCCATGGCAAAATGACAGCTCAAGCTTCTACTAGCCGCCATCAAGAGGTTGAACAGATATTCCTCCTTAAGTTCATGCTAGAGTAAGCCCTATTACAAATTGATAAGCTGAAGACCATCAAACCTCTGAGACTTCATCAGTATCTCAAAATATTTTCCTAAGTGGCCTGTGTTGAGCAGGATCTGGCATCCTTATAACTCAGTCATTTACTATTTCCATTATAGAGTGACAAAACAAATTTGAGAGCGATATAAGAGGAAAATCATCAAGTTGAGAAGACATTAGTCATGTCTACCATCACCTCAACAAAGTTGAGCAACACTGGAACACTCTTACAGGAGAGCTGAAAGCTAAGACTGAAAATCCTCCTTAAAGCACTGAATTCAAAGAGATGATGGAGAACTTGAAACGCGCATTCAAGTATTAGATGATGATATCAGCTTTTTAAAACTTACTACTCATCCGCTTTCCATCAAATCCACAATATGGACATCTACGTTAAGAACTTGGAGAATAACAAAGTCGTTTTCAAAAAAGATATATCTGCTAGATATAACGCCAAATCTTACCCTGAAAGAAATGGAGCAACATCCTAGTCCGCTACAAGAACATCTATGTCAACATGTGCATCAAGGTGAACAGAGAGACACACATACTGAATTTATTGATTATGAAGCTCCCGAAGTACATGTCATTCCAGGACTGAAAGTCATTACCTTAAAGCCTACGGTCAAAAACAAGTTTACACTTTGTGAGGGGAGTATGGCATCTATCCTCTACATCTATGAAGCCATGATGGATGGTGCGACTGATCATCAAAGGGGTAAGCATATTTTATCTTGTTTAAGCTGTATGGCTCAAGAGGCTATAGTGCCTCATATGGACGACCTGCATACCTTGTGAGAAGTGAAGTAAGCGCTCATAAAAGAATTTGGGTAAGAAAATCATGAGAATGAAGAAATCAGCCTTCATAAGGATTGGCTATGCCAAAATAAAATTCTGGCTGAATTTGGAGACGGCGTTTTATATATTAAGGCTAAATGCTATTGACCTCAATGATGCTTAAATTGGAAATGATATGGCTGCTGTCGTTGTTGGTTTACATAGTAACCCCAACCTAGCTATGCACATAAAGTCTGTCAAATGAAGCTTCAATTCTGCCTTAGACATTAAAGAATCCCTACTTAATAAGGCTAATATAAACAATCTAGAGACCTTCCAAAAGGTCTCCACAATACCCTGAGTGTATACTTTGGAGGAAGCCAAGCCTAAGAAGGAGGATAATCCAAGATGTAACTAATGCAAGAAGAGCAATAATACTAAAGATATATGTTTTAAGAAGAACCTTTCCCTTTGTTGAGCAGGGAAAAGGAGGTCATCTTAGGGTCAGGTACCACTAAAGCCAAATGACTTATAGTACCTGAAAGCGAAACAATGCTAATCACTCATCTTAAATGCATTTATAATAATTCCAGCGATGACTCTGAAGGGGGTTATGTGGACACGGATTATATATCTTAGGTTAACCCTCTGAGCTTGCCATTCTAGACCACTTGTATGACAAAATATTGACAACACCAAAATTCATGAAGGCACTTACCTCAGTCAGGTTTTTGGGTGCCCCAGTATAAATTAATACTGCCATCGATGTTAATGAATATTTAGCCCTATCAATTTTACCCATCTCAAGTTTGCACAATCTACTGTAGATCAAAAAAAGTATCATGAGACTCCCTGAAAGCTCAATGCAACGTTCTGCCTTAGGAGGTGTTATCCCCTATGCCAAAGTTTGAAGGAACTATTACATAAGTAGAATTATTAATTCAGAAGGTCAGAGTTATGTCTATATTGGATATCGGATCCCCTAACAAGGTCATCTTGTCCTGTACCATCAAGAGTATCAAGCTCACCTCCAACCTTGAATAAACTCAAGATTATAGCACTGCCAGTCCAAAAACTTTAAAGGCGATAGGTACATACAATCCCTACTAATTTGATTAAAAAATTAATTTTCTCAGCTCTTGCATTTGCCTTGGACAATAGCCAGTACAAAATAACTATTAGACACAGTCTATGTTCAAAATAAAAAAGAGTCAATAATGTGAAAGAAAGATGTTTATCACTCATCAACTTTAAGGTTCCCCTTGTAATGGATAATAAAGACTCCATCATGAAAGATTGCTCTTGTCTGGTCAAGTACCCCGTTTCTGCTTTATCTTTGCGAAAATCTAATTCTGGTAGAAATTAAAAAAGCTACCCAACCCATTAGAAACGGCAGAAGGAATACCATTTTATGCTATAGAGGAGGTAAAAATTAAAACCAGAAGTACAAAGAGTTGTTTCTACCAGAATAAGCTTTAGTATACCCCCCAAAATTCTTGCTACATATTACTAGTGTCAAAGGAGTAAGTAGGTTTTAGCCAGAAGTTTTACCATGAGTTCTCAACCCAGCTTATCAGCAACCTATTAAGCTACTACTTGGAAATCTAACCAACCAAGATATCTTAGTCAAGAAACATTAAAAAATAGTTAAAGGTTTATTACTTCCCATTGGTGAAATCAACAACTCATATTTTGTTCACACCCAAATTTTGGCCTACCCGCCAAAGATTTTTTTATGCTATCCCTCAAGTCCAAATATATGATAAAACAATCAAGAAGAACTTGGGAAAGTTCATTAATTTCTTGAAGACTTTCTAGACTTTTCTCTTTACTTCAGATGCCAACTATGTCACATTAAATAATGGACACATAGTATCAACATAAAGATTCAACACCAATCTGATTGAAGACATATAGGAAGTCAAAGGTAGAGGAGCAATACATGAAGACTGGGCTCAAGCAATTATTGGATGCCAACTTAATTGTTCTCTCCCATAGTTCATGGTCTTCCCTTTGTTACTTATAAATAAAAATAATGGTGGCCATAGAATAGTGATAATTTAACAAAAGCTTAACAGGCTCACCAAGAAGGATAGCTATCCAATCTCATGAATTGATGAGGCTCTGGAATGACTATCCAGCCCAATTTCTTTTCCATGATAGACCATGCCAGTGGCTATTTTAAGATGGATCTATCGTCAGAGGATCAAAAAAGTGCGCGTTGATATGCAGGAATGATTTTAACCTACCTGAATCCCTAGGGATTATACAATGCTCCCACCTATTTCAAAGGGTTATGGATCACATCATAAAAGTTATTAAATTAAGTTGTGTGATTATTTACTAGATGACACAAAGGTATTTTTAAAAACATTTACCAATCATCTGCACCACCTCAAGTCAATTTTCCAACGTCAAAAGAGAGAACCACAACAAATTAAAACCTCAAAAATGTGCCTTCTTCCAGCAGTAACTATAATAGTAAGAACAAGTCATATTACGGGTAGGGATTTAACCCTTTTACTATAAGGGTAAAGAAATATCCAAGATTCATGAGCTGAAGAGCTTCAAAGATATACAGATATTCTTAGAAAGATGTGATATCATCTTCCTATTACTAATTTTGCTCAACTCGTTGAATCTCTTGACTGTTTGCTTGCCAAAAATCACCTTTCATTTGAAAGGTAGAGCAAAGAAATGCATTTGAGGCCATGGAGAATTTTTTATAGAGAAGACTGTTTTACAACATCCAGACTACAGGAAGACAATTATCCTGTTTACAGATGCATCAAACTTAGCCATAGGCGCATCTTTTTCAATTAGACGATAAAAGCTCTGACCACCAGGTGTACTATTACAGTAAAATTCTCTCCAAAGCTAAGCTAAATTAAAGTATCAAAGAGAAAGAGTTCTTAGCTGTTCTCCTGGTAGTATAACGTTTCTGGCCCTTCTTGTATGGTACAAAATTTTCAGTTGTTACAGACCACGCTTATTTAAAGTGGTTACAAAACATGAAAGTTTTAACAGGAAGACTAGCCCTCTAGGCTCTCAAAATTAAGCACTATGAAATGAATGTTTTCTAATTTACTGGAACAAAGCACATGAATGTGTATGAACTGACACGACTGCCCCTACTATATCTAGACAATAGTGAAGCTGAACAGTTACATGCCCTATTCTTAAGCAATACTCTTAAAAAACGAAGATAAACCAGTTTAAAAGATGATAAAACGATAAGCTCAAAATATGAAAGGTTTCGATGGATTACTATACATGAAAGTTGGAACTGAATGGCTACCAACTTGTGATCTTTGGAAAGGTAATAGTTATTATGGAAGCCCAAAATACCTTAGGAAATGGATGAATCAGAAAAACTTACAAATTTATCAACGATTGCTACTATGGAAGGAATACTGGACTCCATTGTGGAAGTCTAAGACATTTGCATAACTTGTAAAAAACAGATGCCATATAAGGCCAAGTACAAACAATGACCATGACCCCTCAACAGCTGTTTATCACAATAAATTTAAACATCATAGGTCCATCGCCTGAATCAACAAGAGGATCCAATACATACTTGTAGGGATTGATCATTTCAAAAAGTGTGTCAAAGCAATTGCCACTCCAACGAAGAATTATAAAGCTACTGCTGATATTTTATATAATAACATATTTTCCAGGCATGGCTGCCCGCGGGTACTTCTATGTGATAATGAAAAGAGATCTATTCAAAAGTTGTGAGGATAATAGCCACGAGCATGGGAACTCAACAACTATTTTCAGCGCTTTACAACCCTTAAACTAATTTTAATGTAGAGAGAGCAAATGGAATGTTGGTTCCAATATTATTTAGATGGCACTAAAAATCCATTACACTGGGACTAATATCTCTCAAGTGCATTGATGGCTTATAGGATAAGTTTCCATTGAATCATCAAGATGTCATCCTTTAAGGCCTTATATGTAAGAGAACCTAGATTTTCTGGCTCAATTAGCTCGTAATGTTACCATTGAAATATCAAAGAGCCTGAGAAAGCGCTAAGAAGATTATCTCAAAAGATCATACAACTACAATAGAAGATGATGACAAAATTATCCAGGACAGTTATAAGAGAAAGTAAAGCAGCAAATTTCATCTCTCCAACCTTTTCCCACTTTAAGATTTTGGACTTAATCTGTACTATCACAATTGTATAGCACCCCAAAGAGGAAAATTATATTACATTTGGGATGGACCATATTCTATAACCTAAAACGTGGAGACAAATACTCAATCAAGTCTTTAGAAAACTGGAGTAAATATCAACTGCTTATATAACTGATTAAAACGTAGGTACTCCCATGCTAATAAACTTGAAGGGGGTGATGTTGGATATCAGGATATAAGATAAGATAGAAAGAATATTGACCATTTGACTCCCACAACTGAATTGACACCTATGTCAAGGATGTGGCTAAGGAGAACTAGACTGGGCTCCCAGTCAGGGTGCGCGAGCACCCAGTGGAGGGCCCAGAATACCAGAGGCATAGCAGTCTGAGCAACTAAAGAAGTGGGGATCTACGGGTCATGTGAGGGAAGCAACCATTCAATAATGTACTGAAGGCCCCCAAGGCAAACCAGATGGTTGCATTGGGGGCAACCGCGAGTCTTATGGGGGCAACCCTCAGAGGCGGGAGAGGCAGAGAGGATGATGACTCCTCTAGAGAGCGCGGTTTCTGGCCTTCAGAACCAGAGGGAGAGGCTTGTGCACCTGCGGAAGGCAGTACTGGAGCCACCCCATTGTTAGAAATGGGGGTGGAAGTAGGGAAAACCCCATAAGAGGTGCTGGAAATGAGTTTTTCCAAACAGGGACCATCTGAGTCCTGTTGGTGAGCTGGACTCGCAGCAGCGGGGGCAGCAAATGGAGCTGAAACCATGTGCAGCAGGCCAGAGATGCCTTACAATTTTTCTCCCTGGGGAGAAAACTCGGCGTATTTATAATTTGAATAAATGGAATGGTCTTCATTTAACAGACGTGATGGAATGAACAGAACAGCGGGCATGCCTTTGGGGGCGGGCTGGATGATCGCATTGGTGATCCACTGTCACATGGCAGGATTGAGTGGCCAGATGATCCAGTCAGCAAACATCGGGAAAAGGATCTGGGCAATGACATGTCTCATCATATTGAATGACGGAATGATGATTGAAAATTTGTGTTGACAATGGGCGGAGTCCATGGCAAATGAGGCAGATACAAGGATTTTATTTTAAAAAGGCTAAAAAGAATGAACTGACAACTGCCCTAAGTGGGGCCAGTTGCTTTTTGTATGGTTTGATAGGCATTAGGAGGAGTCAGGAGATTGGTTGTTCAGGGAATGGGGAGGAAATTTGGTTGGCTGACTTGGAGGAGGGGCGAAAAGTGACTCCCAGTTTGGCAGAAGCTTAGAAAATTTTTGCAAATTTTTACTTCTTGCGACCAAGCCAAATTGATGCTTCCAATCCAGGTTTTGATGACTTGACTCAACCAATTCGCATGGCTTGGGCATTCCAGATTCATCTTGGAAAGCAGGGGTCAATGGATCAGGTTTGGTGCAATTTGGGCCAATCCCACAATCAGCCCGCTCACATGATCCAAACCTCCCAGAACTGCCAAGGAACGTTGGACCCAATGATCCAAGCTGTTTGCACCTGGGTTCCTGATCTGAGCCATATTCTGATCTGACTTCTGAACCTGGCTGACCCAAACCAGCCTCACCAGCCCAGAATTTACCAGCCAGCCTCTGACACTGGGATTTACAATTTTCCCAATATTTTCCCATAGATGGCCTGGGGTGTGGGTGGCCTCCGAACCCCCCAAGCCCCCTACCATGAACCACCTCCCTACTGACCTCCTCTATCAATCCTACCAGGATTGAAAAGGAGGGAAGGGAAGGTAATGGAGCAGCTTTGGGGAGAAAAGCTGTCACTAAGCGCTCATCTATCACGTGGGCAAGGTCACCCAACTGTGACAGAGGGTCCACAGGAGCCTTGGCCCCCTCTTTGACTGGAAAGGGTGCTGAGCCCTATCCAGCTTAAGGGCTGGTCCCCAAGACTTACAACCTAGTCCTTTAAAAAAGCTTAATAAGGTTACAATGATTGATCATATGGAAAAATCAATAGTTGGGATGCGTGGCGGCTCCTCCTTTTGGGTTGGGCACCACTAGTGCTAAAAAAAAGAAAAAAAAATCAATTCTTGGTATAGCTCAAATGACATTAAGGAAATTCTTTTGGACCAATTTGTTCCTAAGATAAACTAAAATCTTGCCTAATCAAAATGAAGGCTCATCATAATGTCAGGCGACTACTACTCAAGATGTCACATGAGGCAGTAAATTAAGAAAAATCACAATAGGGTAAGAATAAAGAAGCTTCCCAATAATTGTAAAAGTACAGTAATTCTTATCCCCCTTGGTATTTCAACATATATTTTTGTCCTATCAATAAATATGCCACATTAGCATTATACCATCCAGAATGCATCACCTGAATAAGAGCCTCACTTTTAGATTTCAGCTCTATGTTTATTAATAATTCTTCTTTTGGGTTTACAATGTTAAATGTGACACATAAAAACCCCTGATATATTATAATAAGGTTCCGTTGTTGATTGTATATCTCGTTTTGGTACTTGACTTCAGTAAGTCCATTTCACCATACTTACCATAGGACGGATACTCTAGCTGATGGGACATAAGTGGTGACTTGGCACCCTTTAGAAAAATTAATATACTTGTTGTGCGTCTTATACAGCTTCAAGTATTGACTTTCAGGCTTCTTGGGTATAGCACCATTGAACCCAAAAACAGAAGCCCAACACAGGTGTTGGCAGTACCGAAACACTATCAATATATGGCTTTCAAGTGTCATTTTAGGGAATTCAAGCCCATAGTCTGTCCTTTTGGTCTGAGGAAAGCTCCAGCAGATTTCCAGCGCATGAATAACCACACGTTATGGGACCCTTATTGGGAAGGCTGATTTGCATATAAAGATGAAATCTTTTTGTTCTCCAAATCTAAATAGGAGCATCAGGGGGACATCCTAAAGGTTCTTGAGGCTAATGACTGGGCCAAGCTCCATTTGAAGACATTGTAATGTGAATTATATAAGGACTCAGTTTTGTTATTGGCGAATTTTGTGCTTAGTAATGGCACTATAATTAAACCAGATAGGCTGAGGTGGTTATGGAATGCTTTTCCCCTAATGATAGAACAATAATTGGAAGTTTTTTAAATGTGGTTAAATTCCTATGACAACTTGCTGAGGACCTCTCTAAGAATGCTACACCCCTAACCAAAATGACAGGTTAAGTTTTATTCCAATGTGGGGAGGAAGTGGAGCGTACTTTTAGGCCATTAAGAGGGTCCTCATCACAGCATCTAACCTGGCACATGTGGATATGAAGATGCTGTATATAGTAAAACTGATGCTTCAACTTTGCATTTGTGAAGTTCTCCTGAAGGGGAAGATGTAGCAGACCAACCTGTGAGGTAATCCAGTAGGAAATTTACCCAAAGAAGAAAGATTATCTGGTTTATGAAAATAGCTCTTGGCCATTGTATCTCTGAGTCTCAGGGGAGCCCAGGTTCATTCTGGAGAGCTCTTAACAGTTCCCAAGGAATCACTTGAGGCTTCAAGAAACAAGTAGGATTATGGCTTCAATTCCCTCTATCTGATAAGGGGTCAAAAAATTTTGTGGGGGATATTGGCCATAATGTACGCCATGATGCTCAAGATTATTAATAAAAATTGAAAATACAAAGCAAATAAAGAGGTGAAATGTTTATTTAAAAACTAGAGGGAAAGGATATCGAGTTATATCAGTGCCATCACTTTGGAGGGTACTGGCCCTATAAGGGGAATGGCATCAGCGGGATGCTGCGCTGTTCTTGCATTTTCATTACCTGTGGTATCTTCACCAATTGTGGTATATTATAGGTTTGTGAATGGGAAAGGGTCATTATCACAAAATCATCACGAAAAATTTGTGTTGAGAGTGTCATGGGGAATGTCATTATTGGCTGATCCATAAATAAGCCAAGTAAACTTTCTCAAATGTTTTCAAAAATAAAGTCGCTCTCCATCCATGGTGGCTTAGCGTTCAATTGTAAAACTGAAAAGTAAATATTTGGCCAAATATTGAAAGGATAGTCATAATTGGAAAACGAAAAAGAAAAACCATAGTGATTACATAATAGTACTACATAAAAAGAAAGAAAAAATAACGGAAAAAGGGGATTTTGAATTGGGTGATTTTGGGGAAATTAGGTGTCAGTATGGGTGCAATTTACCTGGAGATAACTTTTTCCATCTTGGGTTGTGCAGTTAAAGGCTTTCTCTACACAAGAGCCTAATCCCTTAAAAAACAAGCAGCTAGTCAGGGTGAGAATGGGAGATTAATTTTGGTAATAAAGAGGGTACAGGTATTACCTGGTTCCTTTCCTTTGGAGGCAAGGCTAACTGTATCCACCCGAAGTAATAACCACACCTCCTATTTTAAGATTGTCACTTATAAGTTTGTAAGATGGACCATAAAGCATTGGAATTTTAGAAAATCAAATTGGATGGAACAAAGGCAGATTCACTGAAGCCTTGGGCTGGCCCAGTACCTTTTTTAGGATTGAGTATAAGCCAGGGGTAACATCGTGTTGCTTAATTTATTAAGCCAAAACAAAAAAATGACATACTTAAAATGAGGATCATGAGCTTACAACACCGCCATGATTCTTCGTTAATTTGTTTACATCTATTAAAGTGAGCAACAGATATATTATGGACAAAATATGAAAGGACAGCAAAGCTTAACCTATGAAAAGAATTTACATAAAATCTACGGAAGGAGAGGATAATGTCAAGTATGCAGATTACCAGAAGGAGAAAAGTCTTATTCTACACAAAGGTTAGTTATGGGTTCCAACTCACAACTTCAGGAGGAGGTAATTGATTCCTGCCATGCCACCCTTTAGCATTCTATCCTGGGGTCAAGAAAATGTCAGAACTGCTGTTGAGAAATTACCTATGGCCTAGAATAAAGAGTACTGTAAGATACCATATTACTTGCTATCAATCTGTACCCAGTCAAAACTTTCTTTATAGGCCAGTTAATAATTTTTGACTATGCAGATTTCTAAGCTCCCATGGTCACTCCTGAGTCTGGACTTCATCACCGCCCTCAAAAAAATAAAAGGATATGATGCCATCATGACCGTGGCGTATAGGTCACCAAGCACGTAAAGTTCTTCCTATGCTTGAACAAGTTGACTTAAAAGGAAATGGTGGAAACTTTCAACAAGTAAGTATTCACTAAACATGAGTCACCAAGAATATTATTTCTGACAAAGGCCCCAGTTATAATTGTTTCTGGGGACCCTCCTCAAGAATCTCAAGGTTAAACTTTGCGTTTATCAGTGTACCATCCCCAATTAGATGGGAAAACTGTAAGGGTCAATCAAACTCTGGAGCAGTAAATCCATGCTACCACATCACTAACAGGAACGCTGGTCTTACTGTTTGAAGCTCACTAAATTTGCATATAATGATCTCATCCACTCATCAACATGGAAGTTGCCATTTTATGCCAACCATGGTTTCCATCTGAGGATGATGGAGGGTCGCCCATGGGACCAAACCCTGCAGCAATGATCTGGTAGACGAGATGAAGAGAACTTCAAAACACTTAGAGACAACCTTGACAAGGCGGTGTACGCCAAAAACTGGAAAGCAGATACCCATTAATTGGAGGATCTTGTGTACCAGACTAGCAAACTTGTCATAATTAACGCATAAAGTTGCTCAGACCCTACCCATTGCAGAAAGTTTGGTCTGATCGCCAAAGGACCCTACAGAGTCATATGTCAGGTAAACAAGGTGGCTTACAAGACAGAGTTCCCAGAAGGTTCATGTGCACATCCAGTGTTAAAATTTTAGTACTAGTGGGACCCAACCCTAGGAGGGGGCGTGTCCAAAAATCTTTATTATCAGGTGCCAAATTAAAACTGAGAATAAATTCCTAACATGGTTCTTTAGTGTTAAGCCAAAGCATCCATATTAGAAGGGGGAGAGGGTTCAGGGGTTTTCTTGTGGAGTCGGTTGCTACAGGTGGCGGGCAAAGGCGGAAAAATAGGGCTTGGATATCAGCGGCATGGAGCATAAGGAGATGGAGTTGAGGATTATCCTCATTAGTGAGGCCAGTGGTGTGCATCACCTCGATATACTGAGCAAGTTGATCTCAGCAAAGGTAATAAGTTTGGGCACATAAATTAAATGATTTGATGCATTAATGGGTTTGGGGGTAGTATGGGTTGAATAATGAATATAAAGCTGCATTAATACATGCGTGGCTTTCAGCAAATACAAGTTCAATAAAGACATGCTTAGCATCATCAGGGAAATCGTGAGGGAAATTTTGGAGAGTTCTTTCACATAGAGGCTCCATTGATACATGAGGGCTTGGCAAAGGAGGGAGTTTTCAGGGATAGCTGCTGCTTCGAAAGTTTTCTTATGAATATTTTAATAACTGGAAAGCCATTAAAAGTATGAAAATGGTGGCAGAAAGTCAGATTGGGGGATTTGTAAAGAATTCGGTCCATTAGATGTCAAATTTGATTCCATAAGCCCATTCTTCGTCATTAATACATTCAAGGATCTCAAATAAAAGATTTTTCAGCGCTGGGCCAGCAACAGGACTCAGTTGAGTGGCTGTAGTTGATTGGCCGCGAACAATTGTCCATGACAACTCCACTGGCACTTGAGCTGAGATCTTCTCAAAAACATTTTGAGATGTCAAACTATTATTAGGTGGCACCATGGGAGCAGCACCCGTGGAATTTGAAGGTGGGGGAGGATTGAACCCTACTCAAAATTTCCAGGCTTCTTTAGAGCAGGGTATCAACTGTGGAGGGCTGGGCAGAGGATGTGGGAGCATCAATCAAAGGCACTTGAATTTTGAGTGGTTTATCCTTAAACACAAAGGAAAGATAGCGCAGTTATTTTTGACGCATGCCCATAAGTGATGATCAGTGGTGAATTTGATCATGGTGTGTGGGCATTGCGAGGTGGGTGTTGCACTGGTAAGGGTGGATGGTTGAAAAAGAGAGAGGCCCCTGAGATGCACAGTGCCATTGGGAACCAAAAACTGCAACTGGGGTCAGTGCCATTGGCAGCAAACCCTCCATGAGTTTGTGATCGAGGTGTTTGGGGAGAGAGGTATGAGGCAAGCCAGCAAACTGGACCACAAGTTTGGCCTCATCTGCCAAGTTCAGTTGGTCAGAATGGGTGTATTTTTATATATCAAAGGCAGCTGTACTACCACGATGGCGTGGGCTTCAGAAGAGAAGCCAAGGTCAAAGTACCTCTTGAAAAGGCATAAATCTATTCGTCTGACAAGCTTGTATACCACCATGGCCATCTTGATGATGGCCTCATTAACGTTTTGGGAAGAGGTTCCCAAATTGACCTGAAGGCTGAGATGCAAATTGCTCTGAGGGAGCACCAGGGGGCTTCAAAGCACAGCCTGAGAGAGCGTAAAATTTGGTCTGGGTCCTAAGGCAGGATGTAGCAATTGGAAGTGTGGGGGCTATCTGAGCCAGCCAAGGAGTGTTTTGGCAATGGTTAGCTAATTCCAGGAGGCGGTGCACCACCACCTCATGCAGGGCCAGCCAGCGTCAATTGCATCAAGATATTATTGAAGTGGTGTGTTAGTAAGAGTTGGTTTAACATAAAACTTTTAATTGGTATTTGATCAGATAAGTGATCTAAGCAAAAGTATTCACACCCAGTGTTACACTATATATAAATGTATGTTTCTTCTATTTATTCGAGGCAAGCCGACCAGGGGATGGACATTGCTGAAATAGAGAAAGTATCGACATGAAACCTGAGCAGGGTCAACTCTGTCATAGAAAGTTTTTTTTCACCTCCGGATTGGGACTCAGATTTTTCTGGTTACATCATGGGTAAGGTTTTCGTGTTATTATACCTACTAACTGCCAATAGCTTCCTTCAGCTGGCACCCCGATCGATGTGCAAAGGGTGGGAATCGAACCCACAACCTTCAGGTTGGTAGCCGTACGCCCTACCGACTCGCCTTCCACCCCCTTTTTAAAGTATAAGATTACACTGTATTCCCATTTGGTCCCTCATAATACTACTGACAGTGCCAATTGGGGCTTAACTTTGCTGAGCTGACGAGAAGCAGTGTTTTCCCCAATGTATGAACCTTACTATAAATGTATGTTTCTTTGTTTGTCCCATATGCGTTCCTATTGTTATGATGGCGACAGATAAAGGTTTGTACCAGCATTATAGTCTGGATGCTCAAACACCCAGATGGCAATACCAAATGCCAGAGGCGCTGCTACCTGAACACTGTTAAATTGTGTAGTGAAAAAATTACCACCAAATGCCAAAAGGTTGTAATTGTGAGAAACAACCCTGAAATGAACCAGGATGTCATGGATTAGGGGCTCATGGGTTTTGGTACTGGAAAATTGAGATCAGAATGGTAGGTTTAAATTTCTTCATAAGGAAAGAAATCAGATTTTGGTACGGACTTTTAAAAGATTTTAACATTATAAAACTAACCTTCAATCTTCTCGGTGTGTTATGACTGCTTATATAAACAATTGATTTGGGGAATAGCTTAGACAAGCTCTGGATCAGTGCCCTCGAGATTCACCTAACCTGATGAACTTCAAGAGAGGGGAAAACGAATTATTTGGAACTGACTTCAAAATTGTTAGTGGCAGGCCAAGTTGCTGTCAGTTCATCCACGTATGCTCAAATTGCCAATTTTTTTTGTTTTAATGACTAGAGCGATGGCATCTCACCTGACGGGCAGTGGGAACCTCCCAAGGCCACCCCACATAAGGGCGATCCCATGAGGTCAGGAGCAGGTTTGGGATGCCCACACATGGTCGTTTTAGCATATGTTGGACAAAACTAGAACTATTAAATGGGGGTTGCTATCTTGCCAGGGAAGTTTTTAAACTCACGTCAGTAAGAACAATGACCCAATGTCATTGGCAAGTTTTTCAAAAGATCCAACATTAGATGCTTTATTTATTAAAGGTACACGCCCGTTGGGTCTTGTTTATGATGATTTAGGGCTATAAGATATCAATAACAAGGTCTCGTTGCCTCCAACTCTATCTGGACTTTTTGTACTAAAAAATGATGACTCCCTAAAAGCTTGACATAAATCCCCTTAATTTGTTGTATTAATTCATCTGAAGTTAATACTGTAACTGGAGGTGGGATCCTCGAAGGGAGAGCTGTTACCCAACGCTCATCCACCACATGGGCGAGGTCGCCCTGTGAGACAAGAGTGATAGCTGCCCTTATCAGACCCTTTTTTGATGGGAAAGGGAACACCCCCAATCCAAATGGAGGGGACGCTCCCGCAGACTTACATTACCATTACCTTTTGTCAAAGAGGGGGCACCACCACCGGGGAATTGAGTGAGGGCCACCTTTTTATGGGCCTTAGCAACTTGATCGCCATTATTATGGCGATTTTTGGGGGAGGACGAGGAGCATCTGGGTGGAGGCATTAAAAGCCTTGATGAGCTCTGAGCAGTGAGCGCAGTCCTATGCGCCACCCAGCTGTTCTCATAGATAGGGTAGATTTTCCATGCAGCAAGATATTGGATTGATCGGCGGGATTTTCAGGAAGCCAGAATTCCTCTCAACTTCAGCTTCCTCAGCTCCCTCAATCACAATGGGCTCAGGGTCCAAGGGGATCGCCCCTTTTAAATAGGGACAGCTGAGACACATGGAAGGCTGGGTGTTGCTTCCAGTGGGGTGGCAATTTAAAACGGAAGGTACCATTCCCCAAGTCCTCTTCCACCAAAAGGGACCTGAGCGTTTACTTGCAAACTTGCACGTGGGCACCTGCATCCACAAGTGGCAAGTGTAAGCATGACTTATGGCTCCACCTTTATCTCATGAGCCAGGAGACGCTTTTAATCTGCAAACCGTTTGTAATTGCTTATGGCTTTTATTAAATGCTCCCAAACCAGGGACTGAGTGTCCTGAATATGCTGATCATCATTGTCTGCAGCTGGTAACTCTGTATGAAGGTATGGGCCAACAAAGAAAGAGAGATTATACCCCAAGGTTGCTTTATATGATGACAAGCCAGTGGACGCATACATTCCATTATTGTACACAAACTGGGCGAGGGTAGGTCATCCGCCCAGGTATCCTGAGCGGCTGAAGAGTAGCACCTCAGGTACTGCTTTAATATCTGATTGACTTGTTCAATCTGACCATCTGATTGTGGATGGTATGCAGTGGAGCGGCAGGGCGTAATCTTCAAGACTATCATGAGCTCATTCCAAAACTGCGCTATAAATTGGGCCCCACAGTCGCTAATAATTTCCTACAGAAGTCTGAACATTGAATACACATGAAGCACAGATAGGCGAAAAGACTCTTTGGAGGTAATAGCAGAGGAGCACGAAATGAACAGGGAGATTTTTTTAAAGCGGTCTACAACCACCATAACTTCTGTGAACCCCTGGAGCTGGGTAGCTCAACAATAAAGTCCACAGACACTGATGTTCATGGACCCTGTTCCTTCTGCAAGAGGTGCAAAAGTCCATTCCTACTTAACCAGTCCGATTTGTCTCATGCACAAGTCATGCAATCCACGATCCAGGTTAGAATATCTTTTGACAAATCAGATTGTTATAGGTACTCTTAACCAAATTAATTCACTTCTTGTTTCCTGGGTGACCAACTGCTGGGGGATCATGATGTGCTTGAATGACTTCAGCTCAAAGGAGAGGAGGGACCCACAACTGTGACCTAAACTGGATGATCCCCACATCCAAAAAATATAAGGAAGGCTTGGAAGCAGGGAGGGACAACCTCTCCATAAGGTCCACCCCCTTTGCACATGTCAACTGCGCAGCTAAGACATGTGACACTAAAGGTGCATTCAGAGCTAAGTCAACTGCTGAAACCATTGGAGGTACAATGGACAAGATTTGACTGGGGGGAATGACCGTGATGAGATCTGCTTCATCTGAATCTGTTGGGCAAAGTGAGTGATTGCGACTGAGAAAATTGGGAAAGACGTTTAGGGCCCCCTTCACAAACTCATATTTGAAGTTGAAGCTGCACAGGTCCCAGTAGGTTCAGTCCTGACGGTGTGCCAACTTCTAGGGCTTGTGGAATTATAGTAGCGCTTAGTGGTCAATTTGCACAGGCAACTCGTGCTGAGCACCCTGTAAGAGATATCGCCAGTGTGTAAAGGCCCACGCCACAACTGCCAACTCCTTGTCATAGATGTCCCAGGATTGCTCAGTTGAAGAAAACTTGCAGTAATAGTAAGTGACTGGGTGTTCCAATCCATCATGCTCCTGGAGCAAGACAGCCATACCGCGGCGTAAGAAGCATTGCACACTGCAATATAGGGTTTGGAAGCATCCGCGTGCTTGAGAATTGGTGGTGACAAGAGCAATTCTTTAATAGAATCGAATGCCTGCTGAAACTCAGGCGTCCAGTGAAAAGTTACGTTTTTGCCTGTAAGCGGATGCAGTGTCTAGCCAACTGTGAGAGTGCGGGGGAAAACTTTTTTAAAAAGATAATGGATTTCAAGAAGCTTCTTAATTTCTTCTGTGTTGTTAGAGTTGGCCACTCACAGATGGCGTCCAATTTTCTGGGTGGGATGGCATAACCATCTTTCAAGACGAGATTACCCAAGAAGGTGACTTTTTCCTGATAAATTTCGCATTTTGACGGCTTGACAAACAAGCCAGCTTTATGCAGAACCTCCACTACCGCATCAAGATCCTTTTCATGTTGTTTGGGTGAGGGGGAATGTACCAGGATATCATCAATATATGCGACTGCGCAGGAGAATCTGAGATCCCCTATCATGCTATCAATCATTCTCTGGAATGTTGCAGGTGCATACTTCAGCCCAAAATAAATCACTTCGCATTGGAAATAAGACTCGCTTTGTCTGGATTGTGGTAAGCCAATACTGACCTTCCGTCACCTGAATTTAATTAAAGGCATTGACAAGATTAAGTTTTGAGAACACCTGCAGCTCAGCAATCACCTGGCCTATGGTCTGCTTCAATGGATGCGGGTAGAGGTTGTGGACCGTTACCTTATTGAGGAGCCTGTAATCCACACAGGGACAAAGTGACCCATCTGCCTTTTTGTCAAAAACAATGAGGGAGGCAACTGGAGATGTCTCCTGGAACAACCAACCCTCCTTTAGCATGTTGTCTAACCATGCATTGAGGGCCACATCCTCCTCCGCCATATGCATGTACAGTGTACAGTTTATGTTAACCACTTGCACCGTTGTATGAAAATTAAATAGACTTCTGTATTAGGGGGAAGTCGGTTTGCCTTGTCAGAGTCAAAGATACTCTTATAGCCCATCAAGACAGCAGTAAAATCTGACGGAAGCCCAACAGGGAAAACAAGTTTTGAAATAGAAACACAGCAACAAGATTTAGTGAGGTTATCCAACAATGGAGACTCGCCCTCCACCTGAGTGTTGGAGAAGGCAGCATGATTGTCTCCAGGTGGATTCTCACATGCTGCTGACGCCACCAACCAACATCCAAAATCACAAGGAACATAAGGTTGGGAATCGCAGAGAAGCGATCACAAAAATAAACTGGTGAACTGAGAAAGGAACGGGGTGCCATACTCTGAAGGAGGGTTAGGCGGCTGATGTTGCAACTAACACCAATGGCCCCACGTCCAAGTCTAGATAGAGTTGCTGGGCCAACTCCATACTCATAAAGTTACCCGCTGCTCCCATGTCAACCAAGGCCTCAAAAGATACCTGTGTGCCCCAATACTAATTTTCATTGGTAATAAGGAGTAGGCAGAATTCTATTTATTGGCAGATGTGATCATGTCTGTTGATATGGAAGAGATCGCAGCTAGATCAGGAGAAATAACAAGGTTTGCGATAGAAGCAGAACTGGCGTGGACAAAGGACTAAATCATTTTCTCTCCAGGCTAAGCAACAACGATTTATGAGCTGGGGTGCTATAACAAACTAACACGGGCGTGGGGGAAACGTTGGTTTTTAGAATCAATATGGATACTGATTCAAATTTGGAATCAGAAACCAAGGACACGTTGGCAGCTTCAAGCATGAAGATCCCATTTTGAGGGTGGAATGAGTAAAACGTAAAAGCCACTGGGGCAGTGTAGTCATAGAAAAAATTCCTTCACAACCCTCTGGGAGAAGCATACAAAATTAGCGATTAGCCAGACAAACAAAAAGCGGGATACCAACTGTACATTCATCTGGTAAAAGATGACCACTGCTGCACCCATCTCAATGAAAAGGTCATAAAAGGCAGAAATAATGGACGGTTGATTATGTCATGATGGCGGCAGATAAAGTTTAGACCAGCCTGCCAGTCTAGATGCCTGAACATCCTGATGGCAAGCCCAAATGACAGAGGCGCTGCTACCTGAACAAATTTAAATTGTTTAGTGAGAAAGTTCACCAGCGAACGCCAAAAGGTCATAATTGTGTGAAACAACCCTGCAACAAACTGAGCTATCATGGCCCCAGGGCCCATGGGGTTTGATGCTGGAAAATTGATATTGTAATGGTAGGTTTAAATTTTGTCATAAGGAAATAAATCAGATTTTGGGTACGGAATTTTATTGAATTTTAAATTTAGAAAATCAACTATAAATTTTCTCAGTGTGTTACGACTGCATAAATAGACGATTACTTTGGGGGATATATTAACAAGCTCTGGATCAGTGCCCTTGATATTCACCTTACCTGACAAACTTTGAGAAAGGGTGAAAACAAATTATTTGGAACTGATTTTAGAACTTTCATCAGCAGGCCAAGTTGCTATTGGTTTTTCCACGGATGCCCAAATTGCTGATTTTCTTTGGTTCTGACAACTAGAGTGACTGCGTTTTGTTTAATGGACAGTGGGAACCTTCCAAGGCCACCCCACATAAGAGCAGTCCCATGAGGTTGGGAACGGGTTTGAGACGCCCAACCTGCCTGCACCCAGTTGCTCCAGCGTCAGTTGGACTAAACTAGAACTATTGGATGGGGGTTGCAATACTGCCAGGGAGATTTTCAAACTCACGACAGCATTCCCAATGGCCTGTACCATTGGCAAGTTTTGCTGAAGATCCAACATTAGGTGCTTTATTCATCGAAGGTACACGCCCATTGAGCCTTATTTCCAATGATTTAGGGCTCTTGGATATTGAATATGAGGTCTCATTGCCCTTGACTTTATTTGAACCTTTTGTCCCAAGAGAATGCTGACTCTCAAAAGCTTGACACAAATCCCCTTAATTCGTTTTATTAATTCTGAAGTTAATACTGGTTCTGGAGGTGGGATCCTCTAAAGGGAGAGCTGTTACCCAACGCTCATTCACCACATGGGCGAAGTCTCCCTGTAAGACAAGAGGGGTAGCTGCCCTTCTCAGACCCCTTTTTGATGGTAAAGGGAACACACCCAATCCAAATGGAGGGGGCGCTCCCCAGGACTTACACCTATATCATTCATCCAATTGTGTTGAAACTTTGTGGAGTTGTTGTGTGCATGCCCATAAAGATTTCTGAAAAACTAATTATTCTTTTTATAGTCAAATAAAAAGTTTTATATGCAAAATTTGAAACCCTATATGTTCTCAATGGTATTCATTTTATGTTATGGCTGAGAAGTTTGGTATTTTGTTGATTTGATAGTATTGATAGTTTTAGCAAGCAGTTGGTGGTTTTAGGTTGATAATTTGCTCAATTAAACAAATTGCTGACTGACTGATGTACTGACTGACTGAAATCTGAAACCTTTGAGTCTGATAGGCTCAATCTAATTTGGACGATTTGGCAAGAATTGGTGATAATAATAATGATTCACCAAATTGCTCTCCCAAAACTAATGTTAGTTATATAAAACTTAACCACGAATTTTACCCAATATACTTAAAACACATTCACAGATGTACTAACTGACTGACTGACATCTAAAACCTTTAGATCTGATAGGTTCAATCTATTTGGGTGAGCGGGTGAGAATTGGTGAATCTTATCAAATCTGAAGTTATCGGGCATGATGGGTTCAATCTATTTGGGCGAGTGGGTGAAGATTGACAAATATCATTGAATAATTCACCAAATTGCTCACCTGAAACTCAACAAAAATCAGTATTAGTTTAAGTAGATTAAGTAGTTAGGATAATCAGCTCACCAGCCATGAGGGCAACAGCAAAGCTGTTAGTTCAATTGGCTCAAGTGTAGTGCTTGCAAAGCCTTTAGGATCAGTGTGAGCTCATAAATTTGAGCAATGCTGGGTAACTTTACTAGATGCAAATAAGAAAATACAAAGACCTCATGCTGGAGAAGCCAAACCTGTCTAATCCAATAATCTGGGGAGGTAGAAG
The DNA here is from genome assembly GCA_022478985.1 of Massospora cicadina. NCBI lineage: Eukaryota > Fungi > Entomophthoromycota > Entomophthoromycetes > Entomophthorales > Entomophthoraceae > Massospora > Massospora cicadina. The sequence goes on along the minus strand of JAKSZP010015931.1, from coordinate 16,270 downwards.
ACAAAAAAAGAAATTGATGACACTAAAACGTCACGTGGAACATGCTAGAATTTGGTAAATGGTCTGGGTACCAAGTCAAAAGATCCTCTTGTCAGACAGCCAACAACTGCGCCAACTTATTTCAGAGGGTGAATAAGTTCTGGGTATGGAAGGTAGCTCTCATCTGAGGGTGTGATGTGATGGCCAAAGAGCTGCCAGACCACAACATTGCCTTAATATTCCTCAGTAGGGATATTAAGTCCAAAAATGAGGGTCCCAGAGGCTTAAGAGATTGGAAATTGGAATATTTAGACATATAATTGGCGATTTTTTATAAAAGTTCCATGTTTCTGTTTATAATGATAAGATTGTTGATAACCTACTAGGATGAAATTGGAGTCAAAATTAACTAATAAAAATTCAAGAAGGTTCATCCAACACCTTGAGTTTCACTTGGCTTTTAAACCGGTTACAGAAGATTCTGTAAAGATCAAGTTTGTCTCAATCATTACATTCTGACTCAGATTCAGATTTTCCAAATCTGAGTCAGATCACTTTAATAATATTTTTGGTTCAGTCGTTTTGAGCGCTGGGTTGTGCCTCTCCTGAGTTGTAGATTAGGCTTGTGCAAGCCTAATCAATGACTTGGGTGAGGATGCTGAAGTGATGCATTTATAAGGCATACCTGCCCATTCTGAAGTTCACTTCAGAATTCTAAGTCAATTTCACTTAGCATTCCTTACCTGGGGAGCATTGGTGGTGATGGCTCCCTGGAAGAGCTATGGACAGCAGGGCCTTTTATGTCCAGAATAAAAATAAAAGTTAATTTGGGGTTTGCATACCTCGCTTACCTGTGGGTCTTTTACCCTGTTGTGGAGCAATTTCAAGCAGGTTGGGAAGTTCCAACTCCCCTCAGAGGACTTTGCATAACCAACCAGGATTAGGGGAGTGTTGGGTTTGTTGGGTGCTAAGGGTTTTCTCCCAACATGTTGGCCAGTTTGGTTGCTTGTCAGTGCACCAAAAGAATATTTAAATATATGGCAGTCAAAATTGGGGTTTTTCCGATTGTGACAGATTCCAGAAAAATCTAGAAGCCTCAGAATTCACCATGCAGACCTAAACCCTACGAGGTTCATGTCAGCAACTAATCCACTGTCTCTATAGATAACCTCCAACAAATGTATGATATTTTATCATATTTTTAAATCTTTACAAATAAGCAATAAAAAACAAATACTTCAAAAAAAATTATAATAGTATTAGGATGTTTATTATATAATACAATTGCTAAAATTATTACACCTCAGATATAAACAAGGCCATTTCAGCCTTATTTGCCCTATACAGCGGAAAGACCTTGCTACTTTTTGCCAGATAACACTTAACATCCTCCGGGGTAAACTTGCCAGATGTTGTAATCCTAGTGGAACAACCTTGTGGCTTAATTAAGAGGAATACCCATTTTGGACAAAAAAGGGGATTAAGCAGTTGGCTCTCCCTCTTGTTAATTCTTGGAGATTTAGCCCATGTGGTAGATGGGAGGTAAGTGTTGGCGTATCCATTAATAATTGTGCCTCTTCCTCCTCTGCTCATCACCAAGAAGTTGATGCAGAATATATGTGGTTCTGGGAGGTGGTGGAGTTCAGAAGCCATTGCCAGCAGAGGGTTTGTAGCAATTTTCCCTAACAAGAGGTTCCCACCACTGGTTTGAGTTCCGCTAGCCAATGTAAAGTGGTATCCAGTGAAAATAAATCAATTGATTCAATCTCAAGCTCAAAAACCCCAACAAACTGTTACTTATGTTGGAAGAAGTGAGCTCATCCTCAAATGTTATTGGCTTGTTAAGTCCTTTTAATACGCAATGAGATCACCCATATCTGGTCTGTCTGTGGGCACAATATTCTATCCACTGGAGGAGTCCTTATCACTTTATCAAGCACAATCATAGCTATAAAATTCTCGCAAAGGAATTTGATACCAATCTGGTTGGGCAGGCTGTAGAAAAATTGGTATCAATAACAATTTAGGACGTCAATCACCATAATCAAATTGTAAAGATAATCCTGAAAGTAATGAAACTGGTTCAAATTCCTTATTTAGTGAGCTTATAATGTAGAAGTCCCTTATAGGATATGTTGTCACTTCATTTTCCATTTCCACTCCATATTTTTTTGTTAAAAAAACTAAAATCTCAATTTTTTAAAAAAAGAAGTTTGCCAGTCATTTAGTGGGTATGATTTTCAATTTTAGGTATTTTTCCAATCTTCACGGTTGCCTACTCTTTTTGCATCCCACAATATTGATGGCTTTCCCAGAAATATTTGTCAGATGCTTTGGGTGGTAACTCATCCTGAGTGCCAGCACATCCTTTTGTATAATCAGTATGCTCCATGACATAATGGAGCGACCCAAATTCTCTCCCTTCTCCACCCTCCATTATGAGTGGGTGCTGCGTTGGCTTTTTATTTGAAAGGCAGGTACAACCTTTGGTTAAGGGGGTGGTGGTTATAAGGATGGTCCATTTTTTGGCTAACAGTTTTCACGCCGCAATTAAGCTATATCTCCTGACCCAAACAACAGTGGGCTATACCCCCATATCAAGTGTAATAATGCTCACTTTGTTGCTCTACCCACGTCCTGTCCATCGTGTCTATGCCACAAGTTTGATAGTATTGTTAGTCCCTGTTTTCATTTCCCTTCCTCCCAGTCCTTAAGTTATGTGTTTGGGTGATTGAATCCCTGTGGTCAACTCTGACGTCCTTGGAGAGCACTTATTGTGGAATCCATTGGTGGTCCAGTTGGTGGCGGTACTGATGTTAGTTGAGATTACTCATGTGACTGGAACCACAGTTTCTTCCCTTGAGAATAGATAGGCATTTATGCCAATGATTACAATTTCCTCACCAGTTATGTCTTGTGAGGTTTCTGATAAACAAGATCATACCTACTCCTTGTTACTTGTCAAAAATCAGTTGGTATCCCATATGGTATCCAATAAGGCTCTTTTGGTTACAGGGGAAGCTGGTTATCTTATGATCCTGCAAGTCTCTCAGGATTTAAACCTTCATCTTGATTCAGGATCTTCATTACTGAGCGCTTTGTTGGCCTCTATGACTTGCTATGTGGTGAGACGTTCCATTCCACTTTCAGTACATGGATTTGGCTTCAGTGATCAGTTTACCGTGGTGCTGGATTTGACATTCCCTGTCATTCTTAGGTTTAGTTGGTGGCAGTATTAAAATGTTATTATTAAGCTGGAACCCAGCCTCCTGTCCTTTGAAAAACCTCATGCATGTGGAGTTTTTGCTTATTGATACTTTTCTCTAGCTGAAATGGTGGGTGTATTCACTTCAACTTCCTCCCCCATTGAGTTACCGCCACATTTCCCTTCCAGCCTGTTGCAGTGCAAGGACGTTTTCAATATAAGTCATGTCAATCGTCTTCTTTCCCATTCTGAATATGAACTGGAATTCTGTTTGACAGTAGATGTAGTTTGTATCAACTGTCCTCTGTACCCCTATACAGAGTAAGAGTATAAGGCCATGTAGTTTGGTTATATGACATGCTCCAGAAGGGGTGTATTTTTGGAGATCCTCTCCCATTGCATCCCCATCGTTTTTGCTCAAAAGGCTGATGATACATTGCGCCCTTGAATGGACTGCGGCCATTTGAATAATTTGAATGTACAAAACCCATATCTTCTCCACCTTGGGCAAACCATCAGCCAGGTGATTATAAAACCTTGGGTGTTTTCTAAGATTAACCTTGTGAACGCCATTAATCAAATCAGGGTATCAGAAGGCCAGTTTGGCTAATGGCCATGAATATAAAGTGAGATATTTTTCAGATCAGTGTAATGCCCTTTGGTTTAATAATGCGCACGCCACATGCCAGCACATATTTGATGACGCTCTGGGCGATCTTTACTTCACTTGTGTAGTGACGTACATTGACAATATCATGTCAAAATCTACCATCCCTAAAGAGCATTCTAAGAACATGGAGATGGTACTGTTAGCTCTGAAGAAAGTAGATCTTTATGTAAACCCCATCAAAGTGTGAGTTCTTTAGGGAAGAGATCAATTTTTTAAAATTTGTCTTATGGGATGATTACGCTATTTCTCACAGCAAAATTTGAAGCTACCCTTTCCTGTCCCACGCCCACCACGCAGAAGCATCTGCGCGATTCCTTGGAGTCAATTAGATCTAAAAAGTTATTGCACACGCTCTTTCATTTGGCGCGCATATCTATCCCCTGACAAGGAAAATTGTTCCATTTAAATGGATGAAGGACTGTCAATGCGCATTCAAGGGAATCAATGAAGTTTTTTTGGCGCTTCCTGTCCACAAGCATGCTGATTACTACTGGCCTTTTATCATGGCATGTGATGCCTTGGCAGCTGCAGTGAGAGTGGTCCTGCTTTAGAATCACAGTGTGGTGAAACATCTTGTTGCCTACTTCTCACGCATATCTCCTCCTCAGAGCAATCATGGGCCATATATGACAAGGATCTTTCCATGATGTCATGGTCACTCATTCACAGGTGGTATCTTCTCAGAAGCATGGCACAAAGTGGTTGTTAGAAGGACCAACAGGACCTTATGTACACCAGTAAGCCACAGAATTTGGCGCACCATCAGGCTTGGATGTTTTGCGACCTGTGCAGCTTTAATTTCAAAAATATTTTAAAAAGCGCTAAAAATTCTCTACATTCTGCTGAGTTGTAACGCTTCCCTGAGTCTGACAGAGAAGGAAACGCAAGAGTTGATCACGGTGATCCATCCCACTCAGATTCTCGCTATTGCTCCTCCCATAATTCTAGGGATGACTGGGCAATAGATATTCAATTGGTATCTTAGGTACCGGAGGGGCTGGGGCTGTTTGACCAGTTGGTTTTTTCAGGATACAAACGTACCCACTATCCACCATTAAAGGATGGATTTTGTTCAGAGGAGGTTTTGGGTTCCCCCTAACTCCAGGATAAAGTGATCTCCACCCATCATGATCCCAGCGGTGATCACCCATAGAGTAAAGAGTGTCTCAATTTGGTAAAGCGGATGTATAACTGGCTGGGGACCTCTAAGGATATCCCAGCCTGTATCACAAGTCATTTAATGTGCGCATGAGCAAAGTTAAATAGATATGGCTTTTGATCTTCTCAATATTCTTGCAGCAGGCAGAGGGCCGTGGACCTCAGAATCTGTCAAATTCTTGATGAGCTCCCTATCTCCAATGAGTTCAATGAAATTATGGTGGCCATTGACCATCTTAAATAAATTTTTTCTGTTTATTCCATGTATGTCAGCAATTATCTCTGAGGGAATTTATAAACTCTTTGTTCAACATGCACTATGTTTGGCCTACCTCAGGAGGTGTTAAGTGACAGGGGGCCCCAATTTACCACCTACTTTTAAACTGCGTTATTGGGCCATTTAAAGATCAAGAATGCCATTACACTCTGTATCACCTTCAGTCAGATGCCCAGACTGAGAGAGCAACAAGATCCTTGAGCAATATCTTTGCTGCTATGCCTCCTCCATGCAGGATACCAGGGCTTCCAATCTTTCTTTGGCGCAGTTTGCATACAATAACGCTACACATTCATCAACTGGGTTTTCTTCATATGAAGACACCATGAGTTATATCCCTCATTACTGGTGGTCACTGTCTTTTCCCAAAGTACCTGCCACTGAGGAGCACCTGCAACAGCTCAGGGATAAACAATCCCTGGTTAATTAACCCCTGAATAAGGCAATGATTGATTACAAGTGGTTAGCGGATTAAAAGCACCATCTGCCTATGAGATCAAGGTGGGTTTGTTAGTTATGCTAGATATGCGACAACTGCATATGAAGCTTCCTCATGGAAGTTTGCAAGGAAGCACTATGGCCCTCACATGGTGGAGGAAGATTTGGTAAATGGTTCCTTCTGGTGGTCCCTCTTTTCTCATTAGAAGAAGAACCCAGTCTTCCACGCTTCCCAGTTGTTTCCATCCAAAGGGATGAAACCCACTTAGCCTGAAACCTTTTGAGTTCAATGGCTCATAGGAGTCAGAGGTGGATGCCATTCTAGTATCACAACGATTGTGCCACTCAGTGCAGTACTTTGCTAGGAAGTGATTCCTATAGGAACAGCTGTGTTAGTGCCAGAAATTCTGCCAATTGCCGCAAGTTAGGGTAAACCTTCCACAATGCACACCCTGATGCTCCTCATCCTCCCCAGAAGGTTTTCTCCATCTTAACAAAAAAAAACTACCCAAGGCGCACAAGAACGTTGCACTTGCTCATTTTCCTAGTAGTGGTGCTCCCACAATTCTAAAAGAGTAGGGTAATGTAAGTCTGAGAGTGCAACCCTTGCGGCTTAATTGGGTGGAATACCCATTTTAGACCAAGAAGGGGATTTAGCAGGTGGCCTTCACTTGTTACTCTGGGAGATTTAGCCCATGTGGTAGATGGGAGGTTAGTGTTGGCGTATCCATTAATAATTGCGCATCTTCCTCCTCTGCTCATCACCCAGGAGTTGGTGCAGAAAATATGGGGGTTCTGGGAGGTGGCGGTGGTCAGAAGCCATTGCCAGCAGAGGGTATGTACCAATTTTTACCCAACAAGAGGTATCTGCCACTGTTTTGAGTTCCACTAGCTAAAGTAAATTGGTACCCAGCAAAAATAAATTGATCAATTTACTCTTCATCTCAGAAGTGCCCCGCCAATTTGTCCCCTCATTGCTGGTAAAATAGAGTCTGTCCACAACTACAGCATGTTAAACTCTTTTGATATGCAATGGGACCACCCATACCTGGATTGGCCATGGGTGCAACCTGCTGTCTGCCAGAGGAGTCATTGTCACTGCTCCAAGTGTATTTGCAGCGGAATAAAAATTTCTCTAAAGGAATTTGATACCAATCTGGAACCACAGGTCTGATCTGGTTTGCATCAGTAACAATTTACAGTTTTAATCCGCCTTGACCAAATTGTAAAGATATTTAACGTTAATGCACCTGGTTCCAGTTCCTTAATCAGTAGATTATAAGGTAGCAATCCCTAACTGTCTCATTGTCGCTCAATTTTTTCCTTTCTGTCCTTTAGTTTATAAATAAAAAATTTCAAAAAAAATCCAATTTTATTTGTAAAATTAAGAAGTTCACTGGGCATTTAGTGGCTTTTATTTCCAATTCCAGGATTTCCTGTCTAGTGCTCATGGTTGCCTTATTTTCTCTGCATTTTTCAACACAAATAGCTGTAACAGAGGAATTCTGGATAATACTTTGGGTGGTAACTCCTCCTGAGTGCCAGCATAGTCTTTGTTATTAGCACACTCCATGAAAGATGTACTAGCTTCAATGGACTATAAATCTTTTCTCTGGAGCATTTTCAATATTAATTTATATAAAAGTCATTGTATGTATGTTTTGTTTGAGGCAAGGGGACCATGGGACCTGTCAGGGTAAATCCTGACATTAGTAGTTTCCTAAGCTTGCAGATATTACCAGTCAGATCAATATGATATGTGATGAAGTTAGATTAAATAATTGCATATCAAATGAATGATTGTAGTGAAAATATTCGATTAATCGTTTAAATTACTTCATTTGCAATAGCATTGAGTCAATTAATCGCGCCAAAACGAATTTATGATGAGACTGAGACAATTTTTACTGCCTTTCAGAATCACATGCATGTTGCAATCCCATAAGCTCCAAAGAAGAATAGTGCACTGTTTAAAATCATTTAAGCTTAGGTAAGTCCAGGAAGTTGGATGGTATATAAAACCAAGGCATTCATTTGGTTAATCTTTGAAGTCAATAAAAATATTCTTATAATGCAAATACTACAAGTTCATTTACTAAAGTGTTATCATTACCGATCTACCACCCCAGCCTACAAGAAACTCCCTTCCAACTTTTCCCTTTTAAAGCCATGTCTTTAAGCAACTCCCATACCAGCTTACCCACCATTCCTTATACCTGGACACCTCTAGTATCCTTGTCATACTGGGCTAAACCCCTTGGTTATGCTAACTCATGGTTAGCTACCCCCAACCAGATCAGTAGTACACCAGTCCCTGACAGGACCCTTCTTGCTGACATAAAAAATAAAGTCAGGATAAAAACAGAGAAAAATATGCTAAAAACTTTTTTAACCTCAAGCATGCTAGACTGGTTCCCCTAGCCTAGCATAGCTGAGGGGGTAGGGGGGCAAATTGAGTGTTTGAGGGAACGTGCAAGCGCAGATAGGAATGGAGTAGGCATATCACCTGAATGTGGTTGGAGGTTGAACATAGTAATATTAGACTCATCAATAAACTCAGCTGTGTTTAACGCATCAATATAAATAGTCAGCTGATTTTCAACACGCAAAAATAAAATGGGCAGATGACCAAAATCAGTCTTGGCTTCAGAAGATTTACCATTATTAAAGCCACACATTTGTGCAGCTTGCATAAATAATTCAATGGCCTTATAGCCCATTATGATAATCTTTTGTTTTGCAGCAAAGGGGAATTGATCTGGGAATTTAGGTCCTGGAAACCATTCTTCAATGGTCCCAGAGTATCTTGAACACTACGCTGCAATAAGGTATTTTCTGGGGCAGCCACCGCTTTGGTTGCCTTCTCAAACAGAGGTTTGTATTGTGGAAAGCCCTTTTTGGGCTAAAACAATGATTAGGAGCTGACTCTGATGATTAAATTAAAAAATTATCACATTCAAATACCAGATCCAGCCCATGTGGGCAATCATTGTCATCCACCCAGTTGAGAACATCAAATGGGTTTATATTGGGCATGATTAGCCCAGTGACAGATGACAATTGAACAGAGATGAGGTAAAATTTGTAATTTTTGAAAATTTGGCTTTTGGTGCTGACTGAGAAAATACAGATAGCTTGGATTGCAGGTTGGCTTGACTGATTAGCTGATTTTAAATCAGCTACATCTGCAGGTTTCAAGGGAGGGAATGGAAGGATTGTGCCCCATATGAAAATTTTGGGTGAGGCAGCTGAAAAGTTGCCAGCAGCTGAGGATGTGAAGGCTGAGTCTCTGACCTCCTAAAGGGCCGAACACTTCCATTTGGAGTGATCTAGGCCAAAGCAAGAAGGGCAAACTTTCTACCCGCCTTCAACGTGGGCCCAAAAGTGATGGTTGGGGTAGTTTTTTAAATAAGTTTGTGGCATAATAACCTGGGTGATTTTGTGGTTGGGAGGATGGATTGCCACAAATGTGCAAGGACTGGCCAGATGCTTAGCCCTATTCAGGACCACAAACTGGAGGACAGGGTCAGAGCTATAAATGGCTATCCCATCCACCAGTTCCTTGTGTAAAATTGCAGGGGGAAGATGAGTCAGTAAGCCTGCAAATTGCACCACCAGAGTGGTGTCCATGGGTAACTGAGTTTATGTAGTTGGGAGCAGGGTGTTTTTAAATTTTAATGGAATTGTTGCTGCTGTTGCAGCATCAGCTTCATTGGTGAAGCCCAAGTCAAATTACCCCTTGTATGGTCTAAAATCAATAAAACTGGTTGGCTTTGTCACCACCAGCACCACCTCAATGATTTGGGTGTTGTTGTATGGAAACAGCACACCATATTTGACCTGCAGGCCAAATCTCATGCTGCTCCAAGGGAGCACCAGGGGGCTTCACAGTACTGCCTGGGAATGACAAGGTGGGTCACGAGGTCTTTGATGGATTAAACTGCCCAACAGAATTGGTAGGGCTGGACCCTACCTGAGAGCATTTGTTTACTGGGTGAAACATGCTCAGTGGTGCCAGCCTGCTTCCCCATGTGGGAACAGCGGCTGGCGCCAAAGCAGGCAACTCAGATGTTGGCTGCTGGCAACTCAACATTCAAAATAAAATTAAATTCTATTAAACTTTCCAACTGATTTGATTTTTTGAAATTCAAAAACTGATCTGCACGAGAGAGAAAAGTTCCATTGTATGTATGTATGTATGTATGTATGTATGTATGTATGTATGTATGTATGTATGTATGTATGTATGTATGTATGTATGTATGTATGTATGTATGTATGTATGTATGTATGTATGTATGTATGTATGTATGTATGTATGTATGTATGTGGAAGACACATTATCTCTTGAAAGAATAGAACAAAAATCACCAAACTTGGCACAAAAAACTATAATTTTAGGTAACGGTCATATGCTATTTTTCAAAAAAATATATCTTTCTTTAAAAGTTATATATAAGAATGAAAAAAGTATAAGGTTCTAATGGCAATCGTATATCATTTCGAGTGAGCGTTTTGGTTTTATTCGTTTATTCAATAGGTTCATAGGTATCGATAAGCGGTTTGTAGTTTTTGGTTGATTTAAAAGTTCAAAAATCGGTTTTGATTGAGTGGTGGTTGGTAAATCTAGGTTGATTCGATGGGCTTAATAGTTTCATGTAAGTGATTGATGATTTAGTTAATTTGATAGTTCAATTGTTTTTGCTGAGTGATTAGTGTTTTTAACCGACTTTGAAAAAGAAGGTTATCAATTCGACCTGTTTGTATGTTTTTTTTTTCTATGTTTGTTCGTGCATCACTCTGAAAATACTGGACCAATTCGGATGATCATCTTCAAAAAAGGGGATGATCCAACTTAGGTCCCATTTTACTTTTGTAAGTATTGGTCAAGTATCTGCCCATTAATTTAGTAACTATATTAAAATGGGCTCGGAAGCGATGGAGCCTATTGTGAAACCAGTTCATCGCTAGATAAAATTAATTCCGGCATCGGTGAAGCGATAGCTTCGAAGCACTTTTGACATATGTCCTATGGCTGAGGGTATGTTCAAAATTCAGTCAGTATGAGCTCATAGTGGGACGAGCTTAAATCATTATAGATGGCTATTGTTTTTGCATAATTTGACCAATAAACTCATCTAAATTTGATAAAATGAATTAGTTTAGATAGTGATCAATAAATTTACATAGATTGATTAATAAAAGTAACCAAATCTAATAAAATGAATTACTGTAGATGGCTATCAGTAAATTCAGCATACATTGACCAATAAAATCATCTAAATTTAATAAAATGAAGTATTGTAGATGGTGATCAGTAAATTTAGTATAATTTGACCAATAAAATCAACTAAAGTTAGTAAATGAATTATTAGTATATTTGTTTATAAGATACTATATATTATAGATATACAATGAGTTTTAATTTTATAGAGAAATAGTAAGGGATCAAAAATAATATATAGAGATAGTGATATTTAATAAAAATAGGAAAAAGAGCCACTTTTATAAAGTGCACTAAATTTTTGAGGAGAAAAGAGAGGGTGGTAAAGTTTTTTGGGAAAAAAAGAACCTCCTTTAAAAAAGCTCTAAACCACTGCCTCCCGAGTTCGATCCCGGTAATGGACTTTGGGTAGGGGACGATTTTGACTGTGTTGGTTTTGCGCGCCAATGCCCCGAACCGAGATAGCGAATAGCAAAGGCGGTCCATGGAGTTCCTGGCCTATCATACGCCGCGCATGGAGGTTTTCCGGGTTTTATCCTCCTTTCCCATTTTCTTCACTTCCCTAATCGGTGCGGTATCGTCCCCAGGTCGGCCCACCTCGAATAAAATTATAAAATTATAAAATTATAAAATTATAAAATTATAAATTATAAAAAAAAAAAGCCCTAAAAAGTATGGGATAATCGAGAAATTAAGCCTACTCAATAAAACCCTTTTTGAAGTCAGCGCCATATTTTTAACTGACTTATAATAGATATTTATAATTTATATACCCAGTACTATTTATTCTAAGCTGCTTATAGTTTACACTTGGATCCAATCCAGATATAAGATATAATTTGTATTTATGAACAAAATTTTATAATTCAGTTTAAAATATGGCACCAACTTCAAAAAGGGTTTTATTGAGTAAGCTTAATTTTACAATTATTTTATACTTTCAGAGCATTTTTTAAAGGAGGTTCTTTTTTCCCAAAATTTTTAATACTAATTTGATAGAATTTGATTTTTAATTTTATCAATGACCATCTAAAATATAAAAAAAGAATTAATTGAGAGCATCTGGTAAACTTTATACCCACAAACAAATTTGGGTAAAACTGAGTATCAATGAGAATTAGCCTAAAGTTCTCATTAAAAATATCTTTTTATTTATTTGTTTATATACTATATATTATCTCATAAACAAATAAACCAAAAATCATCAAATTTGGAAAAATACTTTATAAAGTTTTTGAATGTTTATAGGTTTTATAAGGGAGGATACCCCAGTGGTAGAATATGGACCCTCACACTGCCTCCCCAAGTTTGATCCCAGTAATGAACTTTGTGTAGGGGACAATTATGACTGTGTTGGTTTTATGCACCAATGCCTCAAACTGAGATAGTGAATATCAAAGGCAGTCCATGAAGTTCCTGACCTATCATATGCCATGCATTGAGTTTTTCCAGGTTTTATCCTTCTTTCCCATTTTCTTCACTTCCCTTCATCAGTGCGGTATCACCCCCAGGTCAGTCCACCTCAAATAAAATTTGAAATTTAAAATTTATAGTTTTATAATAAAATTATAAAGTATAATAATTATACCAGTTTTATGCTATCTGAGGGTGGCTGAGCTGGGATGATTTGCACTGATTAAGGGGATTTGAATTAATAGGAAAGGATGTAAAATCCAGAAAACCTCCATGCACAGCATATGATAAGTCAGGAACTCCATGGACTGCCTTGCTATTTTTTTTAGTACTAGATGGTCCCAACCCAAGGGGGGGATTCATCGATGTGGACTGCCTTGCTATTCGCTATCTCAGTTCCAGGTATTGGTGCTCAACATCAACACAGTCATAATTCTTTCTTACCCAAAGTTCATCTATGTATTAGTTTTATATAGTAAGATTAAAAATATACATTTCTAATAGTAATTATATATCAATTTGCCTGAGCGTTTTGGTATCCATTTAATTTGATAGTTTTATAGACTTTGATAAGCAGTTAGTAGTTTTTGGTTAATTTGTAAGTTCAACAATTGGTTTTGATGTGTAGTGGTTGGTGTTTTTTGGTTGATTTGATGGGCTCAATAGTTTCAGATAAATGATTGATAATTTTCATTCTTAGCAGGCTTAATTAACTTTGGCAAAGTGGTTAGAGGTTGGAATATCTAATAGTTTTAATGGTTTATGAATTGATTGATGGCCATCTACCAACATAAAAATTAAAAAAATTGATTATAATCGCCTGGTAAATTATAAACCCAAGCAAATCTGGGGTTACTTGGCTAGTTATCCATATTATTACATGGGGCGCTAATTACCAATTTGCTTTGTGGCCATATGGATAAAACCATCCACCAAAAGGAGGCAGTTGTCATTATGTCCATACTCTATCACTGTGGCCCCCTCCCCCAGCTTAAGTAAACTATCTATATATAAAAGTAGTAGATACAAAAGTATAAAACATTATATCTTTAAAAAAGAGCAACTTTGCAATCTACTTACCTACCATAGGGCTATAGATTTAAAAAGCTAAATAAAAACCCATTATGCTACTCATTATTGACCTTAGTTTTACTTATGTTTACATTAATTAGTAAATTTAGATAATTTTATCCAGAATCATATATTGTGATTGTAAGGGTCCCTGCCATAGCTATCAAGATAGATAGGCAACTACACCCCTTTTTAACAGAGAAAAATTCCACCTGAGCAAAGCCACTGGAGAAAATAGCAAACTTGTGACATGCCCTTGATAAGAAATGTGTGGCTGCCGCCTCCACCCCCAGAATATACCAGTCCCCATCTTAAACCATTGGGCTCTCCATCCCCCCCAATGTCACAGAATTTGCTAACAAAAGCCTCATGAAATTGCGGACATCTGCCAAGAATTATGCACCCATTCTGTTATATTACAATTGAACCCCATGAAGGGGAAAAATTGCTATGCCAAATGGAGGGGAAGAAACCCTGTTTGAACGTATCATAATTGTTCAGAGGTGACAATATGAGAACCTTGAGTGGGTGAAATGATCTCTGAAGAAATGAGGGCAAAAAAGCTGGCACTCAAAAAAGTTTCCAGTAATTCTCAAGTCAAAATGTCAAATGAGCCATCCGTCATATAAAAATCTGAAGCCCCAATGAACAATGGAAGACTTGAGAAAATTAGCAATGGACAAGTTACAATGTCCTTGGGAATATTCATCCGCCACTCTATTGTCATACAAGTATGTGAGATCCCCCACCTGTTTTAAAATATAGAAACCAGCGCTCTGCCTAATGTAAAGTGCTGGGTACTTTTTTCTTTCATTAATAACATTTTAATTTCCAAAAACTGATTCAGACCAGTTTTAAATTCTATTTATTTTATAAATTTTTCTTCCCTGACAAAATCTTCACAACTAATGGAAGGCCCCAACTTGCTGCCTGTAAGTCCTGGTGAACATCCTCTGGGCATCAATTGGGCCATTTTTCCATTCCTAAGCAAGAAGGTACCAAAGAGGATGGTCATACCCCTCATTACTCAGGGCGATCTCGCTCACGTGGTAGATGAGCGCTGGGTAATAGCCCTTCCGCTTCAGATCCTGCTTCCAGTACTCGCACTCTCCTAGGCAGAACTGTTATGAGGAATCAGTAAAATCTGCGCTGAGATCGCCAAAATGGAATCAATTGCAACTAATTTGAGTGGCAATCAGCCTGATACTCAGATTTAAATGGTCAAAAAGGTATGAAGACCAAGCTATTGGCCAGAATGCCCAATGGTTGTGATTCAGTTTACATGATGATCAAAAAAATCCCCCCCTCCCAAATCTGTCAGGCATCACCCCTGATGGGCAGATTCCTGACAGAAAATCAGGCGTTGCGCCTGACGCAATGCCACCAACCGCAACTCGGCCCACCACCAAATTTTGCAATGTCAGTTCCCAGGGAACTAACCCACTCATTTTCTGAATAATTCGCCGCTTAGGTCAAACTTGTGGAACCTGATCCTGGCTTGTTTTCCCTCAAAATCAATGACTATTTAATCAGGTGCGTTGCATTGAGAAAATTGTTGGTTGATTCTCCTTCCTTAAATTTTCCAATAAAACTACTTCCCCCAAAATCCCATTTTTATCTGTTGAGAATTAAGCTCCCTTCCAGTTCTATATCTGTCATACCAGCAGCAATGCCTCTGGCATTCTGGTTTACCACTTGGATGCTCTGGCATCTGGGCTGGCAGGCCATTATAATTCTTACTTGCTGTTTGCCTGACACTGCCCTCCATAATGGTGGTAGCATTTGTTTGCTGGTTTCAGTGCTTGTCTCCCTCAATGGAGGCAATTAAGAGACCCACCCAGGGGAACTGACTATTCAACCCCTCCTTCCCAAGAATGTGTGGGTAATGATCCTTACCCTGAACAACAATCTAAACTGATCAAAACGACTTATTGTGTCCAAGACCTGATCAAGTGGAATATTGCAATAGAGCAGAACACTGATATTGATGCCAGCAGAATCAAAACTGGCAATTTACCAACCCCCCTCACTATCAAGTGCATGCACAGATTGGCTTAATTTTGAACCCAACACAGAACAATCAACAGGAGCTCCCCTATCTGAACCAATTAGTTCTCATATAGCTCAAGCGTGAGAGAAATTTGTTGCCAGTTCTCAGCCTTTGAGTCAGGACAAAATTATTGTATGTCAATCAATACTTTCCATACCTTTCCCCAGCGGATCTTGCTCCCACATTATCAGAATGGCAATGCCATTGTAAGTTCCAGGGAACATCCCCTTGGTGTTGATTGGGCCATTTTTCCGTTCCTGATCAAGAAGGCACCAAAGAGGATGGCGGTACCCCTCGTTACTCAGGGCAATCTCGCTTACATAGTAGACAAGCGCTGGGTAACAGCTCTTCCACTTCAGATTCCACCCCAGTAACTACACTCACCTCAGCAGAACTGTTATGGGGAATCAGCAAAATCTGCACTGAGATTGTTGAATTGAAATCAATTGGAACAAATTTGAGTGGTAATCTGTCTGATGTTCAGATCATAAATGGCCAGAAGGGAATGAAGACTGATTTATCAGCCAGAATGCCCAACAATTTCAATTTAATTAACATGCTGATTGAACAAATCACCTCCCTACCAAAGTCATCAGGGATCATCCTTGACGGGCAGGCTATAGCATTAGACAATATTGACAAGGGTTCGAAGTCCCCTGTTGACAATTCAGGTGTTGTGGCTGATGCAATGCCACTGACCAAATGAACAGCCCAGCAACTGAGCACGGGCAGGTTGGGCGTCCCAAACCCATTCCCAACTAATTGGACCCACCCCTATGTGGGGT